>WNGS01159986.1:23176-34958 GCA_020271785.1 Procambarus virginalis
TGGATACACGCACGAGAGAAGGTAGGATGGGCCTCACCGCAGTTGAGGCAGCGAGCTTGGGGAGAAGTGCATTACGACTTAGAGTGGCCTTCGCCCCCACACAAAGGACAGAGAGAGACAGTCCCAGAGCAGTGGAGGGCACCATACCCAAACCTCCAGCACTTGTTACAAAGCCTAGGAGAAGGAATGTACTCCTCGACAGAGCACCTGGCACCAGCAAGAATGACAGAGGATGGAAGAGTCCTACCATCAAGGTAATCTTCACAACCCGAAGAGGTTGACGGCGACGACCACGAGGGGGACGAGTAAACGAGTCTACCTGGAGGACAGAATGGCCTTGGGCATCAAGGATATGCCGAATATCATCGTGGCAATCCTGCAGATTCCGAACACCGGTTGCAACATGGGGCGGGAGGAGAATAGTGCCAACACTGGCATTCAACCGGGCGTTCTTTGAGACCCGAACAGGGATCTCCCCAAGGCAGGATAAGGCAGCCAAGCAGGAAGCTGCATCCTGAGAAGGAGCAGCAACGACACGTGTACCGAGACGAGTGGGGTTGAAGGTAACAGAGGCATCCACGGAATCAACAAGATGCTGATGGAGGGAGAAATCATCAGGAGGCGCAGAATCAAGAGGGAGGAGATCAAAGTATTTGGCCCAAGAAGCGGGACCAAACAAGGCCTGATACGCATCAGTACGGGAAGGAATCGAGCGAGTGCGGCTGTGGCGCGGACGGCGTTGAGAACCCCCAGAGAGAGAGAGAGGGGTTAAAAGGCGAAATAGTCACAACGAGAGACTTAGCTGCACCAGGGGACGAAGTGGTCACCACTGGGGGCTTGAGGCTCGACCCAACCACAGAGGAGGGAAGGGAGCTGGGGAAGAAGTCAGGATGGTCAAAGGAGGAGCAAGGTTGGGGCCCAACGCAGGGGGGCTACAGAGCCCGGTCTTCCAATACAAGCCGAATCGGGGGCTTGGTCGCCCACCCCATGAGCCTGAGAGGGTACAACAGAAACATTCATCGATATACAAAAGAAGAGAGAAATTCATCCATGAATGTGCCCCCATACCTACCATGGAGCCACAATTAGAGGCAGGACCCCCGACAGGAAGCTATCGCCGATCATGCCGGGGCCCCCCTAGGGCTGCATCGGGAGTATACGCCCCACAAACGCCACCTTAAGAACCGTCAGTCCGTCGAGATCGGGTTCAGTGACGAAAGGGGGATTGACAATAAAAGGTTCCCCTCGCTCGAGACGTTGGGTACTACAGTTCTACGGGTGCAAGAGTATGCCTCCTCAAACACCTGGGCGTCAAAATAGAAGAAGTCCAAAGAAATAACCGAAACAAGCAGAAGGTCGGCAGGAAACGACAAGCACATAGGAGAAGAAGAGGGAGAAAAACGAAACATAAAGAAAAGGAAAAGCGATCCGGCACAATTAAATAAGACAGCAGCAGGAGTTTAAGGCCACAAAAGGACAGAGGACTGTCCCATGGAGCATCACACTCCGGCAGCCATCCACCAAGCCCCCTCACGGCGCCAACGGGCTGGATGGGCAGGGGGTTCTATTCTTGAAGAATTCTCTCTACAGTACTATTAGCGCATATTTCAAGCAGAACCAGTCCAAGATATGTTGACAACTATGATTTTGACTATAGTAAATAATATTACTTCTGAACTGATATGTTATCAGACGAACTGTACTTTTACTTTTACAGTCAACTCTTGCTCAAAATGGCTACACAAAAGACTACTTCACGTTGTGCAATATATCTTCAAATCCGACAATTTTACCGTTACCAATATTGTTCATGCACAACTCTATTAGATGGTGGCAATTGCTTAAAGCAGTGAAATCACGAGTGACTGGTGACTGCTCTTTCCAGCGTTGACGACTTGTGTTCAGCGAGTGTGAACACTCAAGCAAGAGCTGTATAGGATGGGGTGGCAACCACCAGCCGGGTCGGATGCTCCTCGGATCGCTCTGCTCCTGGCTAATATTTACGTTGGACGATTACTTGTTGTCCTGCCTGGTGATGGTTTGCCACTGACAGGATGGCGTTTGGATTTGCCATGGGGACTTCTCGGTCTACAGTGAAGAGGACATCGTCGGCTGGTCTGACATTTACGGAGCATGTGGATCATCTGTTGGTTGGTGTCGCCCTAGTGGACGTGCTACATGTGCAGCTGTCGGACATAGTGGGCGTCCAGCTGCTTCAGGGCAACCGTGCTGTGGTCAAGTACGGCCACCAGGCTGCCTTTCAGACGTTTCTTGAGTGGTGTGAGGGGCGTGTTTACCCTTTCCCTTATACTGCTGATTCTGTTTAAATGGTGGATCTTAGTGTCACCTGGACGCATGTGGCGGTGTATGGTGCCCCCTTCGAGTTTCAGGACGATCTTTTGACCTCCTGTTTTGAACGGTTGGGACTGTGTTAAGTGTTCGTTGGAACGAGGTCCTTGCCGGGCACTGTGCTGGGATGCTTGACGGTTCCCGCACCCTGACGATGTCGCTGAAGTGTAGTGTTCCATCATCGATGTCCGTGTTGGGTTACACGCTCCGCTGCCTGTATCGAGGACAACTGCACACCTGTTATCGGTGTGGTCATGAGGGTCATCTGGCTGCAGCGTGCGACTTGGGAGCAAACTCGTAGGGTGCATGTTTTTCGTGTGTAGGATTTTCCGCCCCTGTTGCATTCGGACGGTACTCAGAATGGAGTGGGTACTGTGCTTGAGGCGCCCGATTGTCTGTCTGCTGCTCCGCCTGTTGAGGCGGGTTCTACGGCTCGTGCGCCGCATCTGGTAACTGCCGTGGCCCCCGTTTTTTTGTTTTTTTTTGCAGGGATATTCCTGTGCGGGCCCTAAGCCTCTGGCTGGCCCACTAAGAGTTGCTTGTTTCTGTTTTACTTGGGCGGAGTATGAGTATTTATGACTTGTATGGTCGCTTCAGTAAGATTTTGTCATATGTGTTTAACAACTTCTTTTGCTCTGTTGAATCTAAGTTGAAATCTTAATGGGTTTGTAACTGTGCATTGTGTTAGATAATGTTCCAGTGGTCTGTCGGGCCTTTCTCCACAGTGCTCCTGGGGTTGTTGAGCCGGGGTGTGTGGTTGTCGGACCGTCGCCTGCGCTGCATGTAATGAAGGATGTCACAGTGGAGGTCCTTGTCCTGCCTACGCTTGTGGATGTGGTCCCGGCTCCCGGGGATGCGGGTTCTTCTGTTATAGAAGGGATGCTTCGGCAGAGGGAGGTGCCTGCCGTGCCTGTGTGTGTCAACGACTGTAGTTCTGATGCTTTCATGCCTTGGCAGAAGCGTGCGCGCCAGTGTTTTGAGGTTGTTTCCCTGGATGACGTGAACAGTGTGGGCGATGTGGCCTCTGTGGATTCTTCGGATGGTGAAGGGTGTGGACCATGGGGACGCGAAGATGGTGGCCGTGCCTTAGGAGGGGCCTGGTGGGAGTGGTGTGGTGAGGCCTGTCTTGAAGCATTCATGGCAGGCTCGGAGTGTGTCTCCCGTTCGTGGTGTGCCTTGGGAGGTGGGTAGGGTATGTTGCTCTGGCGTTTCCCCCTGTAGATGACGGAGGCTGTGAGGGGCTCTGAGTTGCTTCCTGTGCCTCCTGCTGTTGGATCCCCGCAGTGGGGGCTTGCCCCTGATGATCGGGACCTGGTTGTGGTGTTGAGGAAGGATGTGCGCTGGGGGGCCTCAGCTCCTGTGCCCAGTGGTGGGGTCAATGCCGCGCCTGCAACCCCTGTGGTTCCCCCTCCTTCGATTCCCCGGTCTGGGGGAAGCCTTGTTCCAGCTGCTGGGGTTGTGTCCCATGAGAGTCAGGTGTTTGGTCCTTATCGGGATGCCCGGGTGCTTCCGATCCCGTGGTGCCCTTTCACTATCTGGGTGTCGCAGGCGAAGGAGTTTGTTTATGGGGTGCGGATAAGATGTCTCGGCTAAGGGTGCCACCTGGTGGCCGGGTTGTCTTTGACACGTTGATGATTTAGGAAGCGTACTGTTTGCGCTTTCCGATACGGAAGTTCCCGGATAAAATATTAGTAAACGTGCCCACAACGCAACTCCTTGGATCAACTGACGCCATAAACACAACATACTGCCCTATGGTGCGGCAAATCTCCCTCTCACATCCACCTCTGTTTTAGTCGCCGTTCCTCTATCTGCAGCACAACGCAACAAGCACTTTTGACACACTTATCCTCCTCAACATAAATGCGTCTGCCAACATCAGTACTGGTGCAGTCATCAAGAAGGTAAACCCTTCATACAAACTGCACCTACTATCATGAAGAAGAAAGAGCTGTATACGTCTTTATCCAAATTTCAATGATGCGTTTTACAACGACTTTTCAAGTCTGTATTTTCCATTTAGCTCAGTTTTTTTAGTACTTTCAGTATGCTCTTGTCTCCTGGAAGAACCATTATCCAATCCTTGAGAAGTTGGTCTTGCAACCACTTCTGAATTTTTTTTATCATATTGCATAACTTTTGACATTATTGTCGAGGGTTATAAACTGCAATTGATAATATCCAAGACACTAAAATATGACAACAAACGTTTATATAAACTGATCAGTATATATATGTATAAGCTCTCACTGTACACCATTACTCAAAATGTGTTGCACAGCCACAGACGCCACTGTCACTGGTTGTACTGTTCAGTCCTGCACTAGGCTTGTGTACTGTATTCACCTAGTTGTATTCACCTAGTTGTATTCACCTAGTTGTATTCACCAAGTCGTGCTTGCAGGGGTTGAGCTCAGCTCTTTCGACCGGCAACTGTTACTTACTACTAACTAATTATTTTTTCCTCTACAAACATACACACCCAGGAAGCAACCCGTAGCAGCTGTCTAACTCGCATGTACGTATTTACTGATAGGTAACAAGTGCATCAGGGTTAAGGAAACTCTGCCCATCTGCCTCCTCCGGATGCGGGGATCAAACCCCTGTCCCTAGGTCCACGAGTCTAGAGCGCTGTCCACTCAGCCACCCAATCCCCCAGTCCCCAGTGCACTGTGTGCACTCATGCCAGTTGCTGTGTACACTCATGCCAGTTGCTGTGTACACTCATGCCAGTTGCTGTGTACACTCATGCCAGTTGCTGTATACACATGTTACGGCCTTGGGTTCGTTAGATGGAAACCAGAGGTCAAATTTGAGCTTAATAAACTACCTCATAATATAAGACGCTTCGCGAGCTGCATATGTTGCATCTTCCCTGCCAGACGTAAGACTATTCTTGTTTCTCAAAGAGTATTTAAAGACTGAGCTTGGGGTTGATAATTAAATAATAAATAGGCACCAACTATGTTTACTAATACTGTCCAATCATTTGTAAAGTAAACCTGAGTAAACTTTGTATCGGGCGCCGGTATGATTAGTTGAACAGTCTGCCGGCAGCATAGCCGACTGGGAGGGAGGCGAGAGACTCCCTCGTCCTTCTATCTGCTGGCGTCGTGTGGACCAGAACTTCCTACCCTTCCTCTTCGTTCTTTATTTCTGTGTCTTATTCTAGTTAAGTAATTAATGTGCTCATTATTGTTTATTATCTGGCATACCCATGTTCTATGTGTAGAGTAGTATACCTGGGGTGTAGTAGGTGTTTTTAAGTGTTTATCTTACTAGTTATTCTAACGGGGGTCCCAGTGTAACCACGTGGTTCCCCTACCCTAAGCTGACTTTAACTTCAAGTGATTCAACAGTAGAGCTTTACCCTAGCTTGTATTCAGTGTAAACCCTTGTATCGTGCTTATGTGGACCAAGGCTTTTAACGTAAGATCGGGTGGTAAAGTTAGTATTATTATTTGTTATTGGTGTGATTGTGTATGGGGGGTTTGTTAAGGGTTTAATAAATAAGTAAGCTAGAACAGTGTATCCTTTCTTCCTGTGTGGGAGTGCACGATCATCCTCTACGTTAACAGGGTTTAGTAGCAAGTTATTATTACTGTGGATATTTTATTTGGGGGCCGGGCCTTTTAGCTCTCCCATTTTTGATACCTCTGAATTCTACTTACCCTTACCCCTTAATAGACCAGTTCCCCGATAGCAAGCCCACATTTAATTATAACAACACACATGCCAGTTGCTGTGTACACTCATGCCAGTTGCTGTGTAGACTCATGCCAGTTGCTCTGTACACTCATGCCAGTTGCTGTGTACACTTATGCTAGTTGCTGTGTATACTCATGCTAGTTGCCGTGTACACTTACATAAAATAAAATAAAATGTTTATTCAGGTAAAAGTACATACATACAAGATGAGTTACAAACATAATGTTGGCTCTCTAGATAGAGCTAGTACATACAATACCTATTGCCGCTAATACGCACAGCATTTCAGGTAAGATGTGGGAAAAAACACATAGATTAAAACTTAATACTAAGTGAGACCAAAGCATAAATTAAATTGAAAAATGGAAAAAGGAAAAAAAATGGGGGAAATAAGTAGTTATACAAGTTGGTCAACAAACAGTAGTGTTTGACAATAGGAAGGCATGGGTTCACATTTAGGGGGTAAGGGAGGTTACACGGAGTTTATTAGATAGTACTTAGTTTTTCTCTTAAACCTGTTGTGGGAGGTACAAACTTTGACGTGATTGGGAAGTGAGTAATTATCAAAAGAATGCACCAAGCCGGGAAGGCTATGTAGCACCATCAAACTAGTGGGATAATCATAGGAAGCTAAATATCACTAAGGATGCCAATACGGAAACAAAAACGTATATCAAATGTATCTGATTCACCAAGAATTTTTTCGAGGGACAAGTAACAGCAAGGGACGGTCAGGAAGCAAGACACATGTACGTCCTTGAAGTCAGGACATTCAACAATGACCGTAAGAGGGACAATGCAGTCTGGATAATAAGGAGCAGGGCAGCGCTCCATTAACTGCACGTGAGTTTAACGTGTATGGCCAATACATAACCTTGCCAGAGCCGTTTCCCGCCGCCGGTTACGATGACAGGAGGAAGGCCAAAGGGACACACTACTCTTAAGAGCACGCAGTTTGTTACCAGTAACAGAAGATCAATGACCCTACCAACGGCAAAAATGATGGAATGAATAACTGGGTAATATTCGGAATAAGGAATACCTTTATGGGAGATGGGACAGGTGCGGATAGCTTACTTAGTGGTAGCATCTGAATACTCATTGAAGACACACCTATATGCCTGAGAATCAAGCAAAATTCAACTGTCTTAAATCTACTGGAGATAAGATACAGCAAATGTTAAATTTCGACTACCACAGGATGGACTGAATTAAAAAGACTCCAGAGCCATGAGGGTACTGCGAGAACCAACAGTAACAGCAAAGGAGGATTGACAGCGAGAAAGCAGCTGACAAAGCGCATATAGAATAGCATAACGTTCTGCAGTGAAGATGCTAGTCTCCAGAGGCAGGCGATACATATTGGTATGGTCAGGAAACACAACAGAGTAGCTTACTCCGTCTGCAGACTTAGACCCATCGGTGAAGACGGAAATGGAGCGGGAGTGTGGAGGAAAGTGTTCAAGGAAAATGCGTTTCAGAACTGTAGGAGGGATAAAAGCTTTAGTCGCGTGGGCAATAATAAGGCAGAGGCAAAGAATTACAGACCGATAGCGTTAACATCGCACATCATTAAAATTTTTGAGAGAGTGCTAAGAAGTAAGCTCACAAAATACATGGAAGCACAGCATCTCCATAACCCCCGACAACATGGTTTCAGAACAGGGCGCTCTTGCCTGTCGCAGTTGCTGGACCACTATGATATGGCATTAGATGCTATGGAAGACAAACAAAACGCTGATGTAATTTACACAGATTTCACAAAAGCTTTTGATAAATGTGACCATGGTGTTATTGCACATAAAATGCGCTCAAAAGGAATTACCGGAAAAATAGGCAGATGGATCTACAATTTCCTGACCAACAGAACCCAATGTGTAATAGTCAACAAAATAAAATCCAGCCCATCAACCGTTAAGAGCTCAGTCCCCCAGGGTACTGTGCTTGCCCCAGTACTTTTTCTCATCCTCATATCGGACATAGACAAGAACACAACCTATAGCACTGTATCATCCTTTGCAGATGACACCAGGATCTTCATGAGAGTAGGCAACATAGAGGACACGGCAAACCTCCAGTCAGATGTAGATCAGGTCTTTCTATGGGCTACAGAAAATAATATGGTGTTTAACGAAGATAAGTTCCAGCTCATGCGCTATGGAAAAAATGAAAATATAAAAACGGAAACCACATACAAAACTCAGGCAAATCATAACATAGCACAAAAAGGCAATGTAAAGGATTTGGGTGTACTCATGTCGGAAGACCTTACCTTTAAAGAACACAATAAAGTGGCCGTCACAACTGCACGAAAAATGACGGGTTGGATAACAAGAACTTTTCACACTAGAGATGCTATACCGATGATGATACTTTTCAAAACGCTGGTGCTCTCTAGAGTGGAGTACTGCTGCACAATGACAGCCCCTTTCAAAGCTGGAGAAATTTCTGACCTGGAGAGCGTGCAGAGATCCTTTACTGCTAGAATCCACTCGGTAAAACATCTAAACTATTGGGACCGACTAAAGAGCCTAAATCTGTTTTCCCTTGAGCGCAGGCGGGAGAGATACATAATAATTTACACATGGAAAATATTAGAGGGGCTGGTCCCAAACCTGCACACAGAAATAACATCACATGCGACCGGAAGACATGGCAGGATGTGCAGAATACCCCCATTGAAAAACAGAGGTGCAACTGGTTCTCTGAGAGAGAGAACTCCATCAACATCAGGGGCCCGAGACTGTTCAACACGCTCCCGCTACACATAAGGGGCATAACTGGCAAACCCCTCACAGTGTTCAAGAGAGAACTGGATAAGCACCTCCAAAGGATACCTGATCAACCAGGCTGTGACTCGTACGTCAGGCTGCGAGCAGCCGCGTCCAACAGCCTGGTTGATCAGTCCAGCAACCAGGAGGCCTGGTCGATGACCGAGCCGCGGGGACGCTAAGCCCCGGATGCACCTCAAGGTATACTCAAGGTAAGGTAAGGTATAGGTAAGGTGGGTCAAGATTTTACAAAATTTAGGCCCTCCACGGGGGCAAAGACGAAACAACACGGGGGGGGGGATATTGGTAACACAAACCGAAAAACATTTTGTATGCGAGACAATCGTACAGAAAGAGGTAGGTGGTGAAGGGGAAGAGGAACTATAGGAGGGGTGAACGTCAAGGCACGACATAAGCGAGAGTGAGGGTGTTGTAAGGATCGTGCAAGGTAGCGAAGAGAGTAGCAATCACGGTGATTCTATAGAGACAAGACGCCAGTTTCAACACACAGGCTTAAGGTACGAGTCGAACGAAAGGCACCAGAGCTGAGGTGCAACCCAGTATGGTGCAAAGCATCAAGACGATGAACGGTAGAGGTAGAAGCAGACGAGTAAGCAGGACAAGCATAATCGAGTTTAAACAGAACGAGAGAGGAATGTAAAGAGAAGAGCGTGCGCCTATCAGCTCCCCAAGAAGTATAGGACAAGACCTTAAATAAGTTAAAGGCATTAGAGCATTCAACTCCGAGGTAAGAGATATGGGGCGACAAGGACAAACAAGTGTCAAAGATTAGCCCAAAAGCTTATCAGAATCTTTGTACAAAAGAGGGATGACCATAAAGCGACAGAGGGGACGAAGAACGTCCTGCTTCCGAGTAAAAGCCATTGCACAAGTTTTAGTTGCAGAGAACGGGAAGCCATGATTGGTGACCCTAGACGACACGGCATCAATCGCATGTTGAAGCCGCCGTTGTAGGAAAGGCGAAACATCAACGCGACAGCAAAGGGTATGATCGTCGACATATAGAGCTGAGAAGATGCCAGAAGGAAGGGAGGAAGAAGATCAATGAGAGTAACCAGGAAAAAGAGTAGTGCTCAGACCACTAGCGTGGGGTACACCTTCATATTGCCGAAAAAGAGGCAGAGAGAGTGGTACCAATCCTCACTCTAACGAGACGACAAGAGAGGAAGCAATGGAGGAAGAGAGGGAGATTACCACGAAAGCCAAAAGAACGAAATTGGGATAGAATACGGAATATATAGAATACAGAATACTACCTTTTCCAGGTCAAAACATGCAGCAACAACGGAGTTTTTCGCAGCAAAAGCAGTACGAATATAGACCTCCAAGTTTACCAAGACATCAGTCGTGCTGCAGCACTTTGGGAAAACCAAATTGAGAAGGGGAGAGGTAGTGATAGTGTTCCAAGAACCACATCAGACGGACATTGACTATACGTTCAAAGAGTTTACAGATGCAACTCGTGAGGGCAATGGGGCAGAAATCTTTAAGGGATGGCCCCAGAGACCTCGATTTCTGAATAGGAAGAACAACCACATCGAGCCAGTCCTTAGGAACTGACGAAGACTCCCAGACACGGTTATACAGATTCAGTAAATACTGAGATGCGCATTTAGGGAGAAGCATCCCATAATGAATGACATCCGAGCCCGCTGCCATAGAACCGCAGAGGGCCAGAGCAGACTGAAGTTCAGAGAGAGAGAAGAGATCGTTATAGGGAAGTCGGAGATGAGGGTAGAAATCTAATGAATGAGATTCAAGAACAGGCTTGAGAATGATTCAAGAATGATTGAGGAAGATGAGAACCAGAGCAACCAATTGAAAAGTGGGAACCCAGTTCAGTCGCGACCGTCACTGGATCCACCACAATGGTACCATGGAGGTAAAGGACTGGTGAGACATCTCGAACAAACATACCTGCTATCTAGTGGATTTTCTTCCAGATCTGCAGCAGAAAAGTATCGAACGTAATGGTGGAAACATAAGACTTCCAACTGTCACGTTTAGCTGAACGAATAGTCCTACGGGTCACCGCACTCACCTTCCGAAACAAAATTAAAGAATCAGCCGTCTTCCGGGGATGGTGTTTTTCCAGGCTGCATGCTTATAGCGGACAGCCGGAGCACAGTCTGCATTTCACCAGGTCTTGACAAACTGCCACCTAGGAAAGGAGAGGGGAGGATGAAAAGATAACAAGGAGACAGTGATGGGGAAATGGTCACTGTTATGGAGGTCGTCAAGAACCCGCCATGTGAAATCAAAGTAAAGAGAAGACGAGCTGAAAGAAAGATCAAGACAGGAGAGGGGTGTGAGTGCTGGAATCCACATGAGTGGGTTTAAAAGAATTCAGAAGAAACAGAGAAGAAGAGAGGACAAAGAATTCCAACGATTAAGATCAGGAAGGGAAATTGGGACATTTAGAGGGAGGTAAATGGAACAGACTGTACACCATTTACTCATAAAGATACGGGCCGCAAAACATTGGAAAGGCGATGGAAAAAGTAGGGAGACGAAGGGAATATCAGTACGAATCAAGAGAACAGTAGAGTTATGGGCCCCAGCAAAAGCTGGAGAAGGGGGGGGGGGGGGGGAGATAGAAACGAATAACCACGTAAGTGACCAGGACGAACACAATGCATCAACTCCTGGAGATAGACACAAAGCAGTGAAAACTGTATTATCAGAATTTGGAATTTATGGAAGTTGCCATAAAATCTACAAATATTCCATTGAAGAAAAGACATTGATAAAAGGAGAGAGAACAGCAATAGAAAACAGATAATGGACAAAGGCAAAGAAGAATACAGTATACTAAATTAGATCAGTATCAGTGAATTCGGGGTTAGGAGGGGGGGTGGGATGGGTAAATTAGCAATGACGATGGAGTCAAGGCAGGAGGAGGACGGACCAGAGGCGGACGGACAGGATCCGGG
>WNGS01159986.1:35958-48858 GCA_020271785.1 Procambarus virginalis
TTTCCCTATCCCAGGTTCTCCTTTACAGAACAGGTTCTCAGGACCCTACCGTGTTAAGGAGTGCCGGAACAACTTCAACTACGTTCTCGAGACCCCCGATAGGCGGCGGAAGACCCAGCTGTGCCACATTAATTTACTCAAGCCCTACCATGGGGTTCCTCCCACTGTGTTAACCAATTTCACCTCATTTACAGGTCCATACAGCCACAGTGAGACCTTCCCTGCTTCTCCTTCCGAGAGCACTGACACTGAGACAGCGCTCTCTAACTCGGAAATCCTTACTAACCTTCAACATCATTTTCAGGACGATAATAGTGCTCCACTAATCAAACTCGTCAGAGAATATCAAGAGTTGTTTCGAGATGACCCCCAAGAGTGTACTGTAACTCGGCACGACATCCAACTGCTACCTGACACCCAGCCGATTCGCCAACCATTCTACCGAATCAGCCCGAGCAAAACGGAAGTCATGCGGGCTGAGGTACAGTATCTCTTGACCATGGACTGGCTACCCCCTGTGAGTCCCCCTGGGCCTCACCATGCATCCTGGTACCCAAACCTCACGGCAAAATCCGTCTGTGTACGGATTATAGGAAGTTGAACCAGGTCACAGTGAAGGACGCCTACCCAATACCCAGGGTAGACGACATTTTGGATGCCATTGGTAATGCCCGCTACCTGTCTCAGGTAGACCTACTAAAGGGCTACTACCAGGTGAGTTTAACGGAGCGAGCTAAGGTACTGTCCGCCTTTATAACCCCGTTTGTCTCTACAGGTACAATCGCCTTCCCTTTGGACTCTGCAATGCCCCAGCCACCTTTCAGAGAGCTGTCAACCGCGTCATCCAGGGCTTGGAAAACACCTATGCCTATTTGGACGACATGTGGTAGCATCCAACACCTGGAGCGAACACCTGCTCCAGCTACAACGATTGTTCTACAAGCTCCTGAAAGCCGGCCTCACCATCATTTGGGCAAGTCCACCTTCGCGAAAGGTAAAGTGCGGTACCTGGGTCATGTTATAGGGAGTGGCAGCCTGGCTCCGTTAAACATTCACATTCAAGCAATCCAACAGTATCCACAGCCTACTACCAGGAAGCAGCTCCTGCGCTTCCTTGGTCTTGCTTCCTATTACCGTAGGTTTGTGAAGAATTTTAGCACTGTTGCAACCCCATTAATCACCTTAACCAGTCCCAAGCAACGGTATAATTGGACCAGAGAGCAAACCGTTGCATTCGAACAACTCAAATTCCTCCTCTGTTCTAATCCCATTCTCGCCTCACCAGATATCAAGAAGCCTTTCATCCTCCATGTCGACGCCAGTGGTACCGGCATCGGAAGTGTCTTAATGCAGCAGCGAGGCGAGGAGGTTCTACCTGTCAGCTACTACAGTTGCAAGTTGAAGCCTCATCAGAAGAACTACAGTACTATAGAGAAGGAACTCCTGTCCATCGTCCTGAGCTTACAACACTTTGCACCATATCTGCACGGTGCTAGGTCCACTACCATCTATTCGGACCACAACCCTCTGAGATTTTTACATCAAGCCCAATTTAATAACCAACGTCTGCTGCGATGGGCTTTATATCTTCAAGGCTTCAACTTAAAGATCTGCTACATCAAGGGGCCTGATAACATCATCGCTGATGCCCTCTCCAGAGTGCATGAGGTAGAGGCAGCTCCACCTCCCACTCTACCTCCAGTGGACGTGATTCACCCGAAACGGCAGGCTTCGGGGGAGAGTTGTGACGATAATCTCTTATCAGAGATTTAGCCTGCTATTTCTGCGAATCACTCCTGTCCTCATCAATATACAGATACGTTTTGTAGTGGCTAAACGTATATGATAGCCACACGTACCAGCAACTCCCTCCTCCCCCCCACTCCAGCACCTGGTCGACGCGCCGAACCCTTCAACTGCCTAACTAGCGACTTGCGACCATCCAGCTTCCTCATTGGCCGCCAACCAACACTCCACTCCGGCTCCCCGCCAATCACAAGACCTCACCAGTTATTGTTGGAGTCCCTTGCGTTTCTGCCAGCCAGAATATGTGTGCTCGCAAGCTGTGAACTCCTAAGTGACTCCTTGTGTGGTCAAATAGAGGTTTATAGTTAGTGCATATATTCCAGCATTCATATTTTACTTACTTTTGTATGTCAATTCTCCTCCCCATTAACGTAATCTATTTTCATGTTTATATTTTTATTATTTTACCAGTAAGCCAAGTTTTTGATTTTGCATTTTTTTCATTTGTGTTTTTTTTATTGTTATTAAAATCCAGTTTTTATTATTGTCTTTCGAATTCCAACCTTACCACAGATTACCAATCACGCAGTCATTCTTTTTTTTCTCTTTTTTTTCCTTTTCTTTTTTTTTATATATTATATGTGGCCCAGCACTGACACCTGCTAGTTGGAAGACTGCCGACCACCATTTCCAACTCGTTACCGTCACAGTTCCATTAACGTAACGTCGTTATTTATGTCCGGAAGTACCGGCACTTGATTGACTCGTGGGAAGAGTAACATCATTTAGAATAACGTAAACGTGGTGCCTAATTACTGTTATTAGCCACCTGAATTGGTCTGGGTATGGAAGGCTCAGACGGAATTCATACCTTAATGTAAATTGCTGAGCCAGTGTGAAAGGTTGCGTATTTAACTGTTTAATTATTGATCTTGAGGATAGTAATTAATTACTCTAAAGGTAATCACTAGTGATTACCGTTCTCTTAGCACTTTGGACATTGTAAATCAGAGTTTACCATCGCTGAGTGATTAGTAACCGATTAACGTAAATTAACGTAACTAGTAAAGAGATTAATCAGCTGTCTAGTATTACAGGGATTAATGGGATTTTCTCACTGAAATGCTCGACGGGTAGTGTTGTGTTATTTCCGCGTTACTAGTGACAGTTGTAAGAGAAGGTTATTGTATTAACGTAAATGTTTGTTATTAACGTAAATCAATTGTATTGATTGTTGATCGTCCGTGGGACGGAGTGTTAACGTAAAGATTAATTTGAGGAAGGGTGCTGGAGTTGCCAGTGAACCCATTAGTTATTGATGTCATTGAAAGACAACTGATTTGATTGCATTGCAACCGCTATTGCAGGTGTAGACTGCACGGAGGCGTAGAACAGTTAGGAGGTTACTGGAGATAACCTTTGCCTTCAGCCAAACAAGTCTATATGGGTGGGGACGAGGACAGGTTGACGAGTTTAGCAGTTACCAGGGAGGATGTTCTTAAACAAATAGTAAAACTCAAACCAAACAAATCCCCAGGGCCGGATGAAGTGTTTGCCAGAGTGCTGAAAGAATGCAAAGAGGAGCTTTGTGACCCACTGTCAATCATATTTAATAAATCAATAGAGTCAGGCACAGTGCCAGAGTTTTGGAAAGTTGCTAATGTGATACCAGTTTTTAAGAAAGGAGATAGATCACTTGCGTCTAACTATCGACCAATTAGCCTAACGTCTATTGTGGGAAAGTTACTCGAATCTATAATAGCAAATAAAATTCGTCTTCATCTTGAAAAACATAAATTAATAATTGAGTCGCAACATGGTTTTATAAATGGCCGTTCATGTTTAACAAATTTGTTATCTTTTTATTCTAGCATAGTTGAGGCAGTTGATAGTGGTAAGGATTGTGATGTTGTGTACCTTGACTTTAGCAAAGCTTTCGATACAGTGCCACATGAAAGACTGATTAAAAAGATAGAGGCTCATGGTATTGGTGGTGCTATATTAAGCTGGATTAGGGCATGGCTATACCAAAGGAAACAGAGAGTTAGTATAAATGGAGTCAAGTCAGAGTGGGAAAATGTTGTAAGTGGAGTGCCTCAAGGCTCTGTCTTGGGACCTCTGTTGTTTATAATATATATAAATGATTTAGATTCAGGTTTGAGTAGCAACATTTGCAAATTTGCCGATGATACGAAAATCGGTAGGGAAATTAATTCGGAGGAGGACTCACTATCACTTCAAGTTGATCTAGATAGGGTTTTGAAATGGTCAAAGGACTGGCAGATGCAGTTTAATGCTGATAAATGTAAAGTTCTGAGGCTAGGTAATGATGATAGAGTTACAAGATACGAGCTAGATGGTGTTGAGATTGCGAAGTCGGATTGCGAAAGGGATCTGGGAGTTATAATTAGTAAGAATTTAAAACAAAAGGATCAATGCATAAATGTTCGTAATAAGGCAAATAGGACACTCGGATTTATTAATCGCAGCGTAAGTAACAAGACACCTGGTGTGGTTCTCAAGCTATATCTTGCTCTGGTTAGGCCCCATTTAGATTATGCAGTTCAGTTTTGGTCGCCATATTATAGAATGGATATAAATTCACTTGAACGTGTCCAGCGTAGGATGACTAAGTTAATTCCCCAAATTAGAAATCTTTCATATGAAGAAAGATTAACAAAGCTTAATTTGCATTCACTGGAAAGGCGAAGAGTTAGGGGTGACATGATAGAGGTTTACAAGTGGATGAATGGACATAACAAAGGGGATATTAATAGGGTATTGAAAGTATCAACACAGGACAGAACGCGAAACAATGGGTATAAATTGGATAAGTTTAGATTTAGGAAAGACTTGGGTAAATACTGGTTCAGTAACAGGGTTGTTGATTTGTGGAACCAATTGCCGCGTAACATTGTGGAGGTGGGGTCCCTCGATTGTTTCAAGCATGGGTTGGACATGTATATGAGTGGGATTGGGTGGTTATAAATAGGAGCTGCCTCGTATGGGCCAATAGGCCTTCTGCAGTTGCCTTTGTTCTTATGTTCTTATGTTCTTATGAGATGTGTGTCAGAACCTACTGTGCCATTTGTTGTAATTGTGATTATAGATCTGTTAGTTCTTGCTTGCTTGTTGATTCCTCTGTGGTCACGCTTATGTTCGAGTTAGTTCATTATGCAGTCCGAGGGGCTGGTGTCTAGCTGTCATTGATAGTGTCACAGGAAGGATTTAGAGTAACGTCATTGACATTCTTTTGTTTTGTTGTAGTAGTTAGTACTTTAGTGAATAAACTAAGTTGCTATGGTTAACACTGTCTTTTCGTTACACCTCACACATTATTATTGTTATGCAAATGTTCTTCACACTCGACTATTCAAATTGAGACTTATTCTGAGCTTTGGATCAAATATACGGCACTACACAACAATAAATTATTGTTGTGAGAGCCCAGGACCTACTCGTTAGATTCGCTTCGGCGATTTACGAAGGTCAACGACCAAAGTGGAGGGGATTTCAATTTCATTGGGGTCTCGGCGTTTGCTCGCGCCTAGTCAATTGTTCGTACAGGGTCCCAAAGTGAGGAATGAGCTGCTACTACACTGGTGTGTTAGCTAAGCAAGTCCTTCCTCAGGGACCTAGTTGAATATCACGACAGGAATAAAGGTTAAAGAATAAAGAAAATTCTTAGAAATTTTCCGAGCTCAATTCCTTATACCAGTTTTATTTATCCCAACTTACTTATGTAAGTCACACATCAAAAACTCTCACAGCTGGAGTAACTTATGAAATACATAATGAACTTGCCATTAAGACGAAAAGGCCAATGTTAGACCTCTTTAATATTAGATATAAAGAGGGCAGTATTCCCAGTAAATGGAAAAAAGCTATGATCATCCCTATCCCTAAAGCCAATGGAGAGTACAGACCTGTGTCCTTAACCTCGTGTTTTTGTAAAATGATGGAGAGGATCATTTTAAATAGACTTTTATATATAATAGGTGATCAGCTGTATAGTAATTTATTCGGGTTCCTCAGAGGCAAAAGTACCTCTGACTGTATTATTAAATGTCTAGCGAATGATAATGATTATTATAGAATTTTTATTGATTTACAAGGAGCTTTTGATAAAGCCAACAAAGAGGTTATCATATATGAATTAGATTGTCTTGGTCCTAAAGGGAGATTATTGCACTGGATAGGGGATTATCTTCATGCAAGGAAGGCTCAGGTGTGGTATCAAGGTTGTATGTCAGGTGAGAGATCCTTTGAACTCTGCACACCTCAGGGAGGAGTGTTGAGTCCCACCCTGTTTAATGTACTAATGAATATGAAAGCATCTGAGAGATACCTAAATGGGGTAACTCCGAACATATATGCCGATGATATTTTGTTTCAGGGCAACGATATTTTGAAGGTTCAAACGGTGTAGGATAATTTCGGTAACCTGTATCACCATATGGGAGTGGTGGTTAATGAAGACAAAACTGAGTTTGAATGTAGAAGTCGGAGGCCCATTATATTGAAAATAAACAGTAAAAATATAAGGAGAACTAATAAATATAAATATTTAGGCATAAATGTTGGATATACCAATGAGAGTTTGGAAGCTGAGATGAACAGACTGTTGGGTCAATGTCGGAAGAGATTACAACCTCTGAAGGCCTTGGCATGCTGTGGAAAGGGAGTGGGAGTCCCTGTGCTACGAATGATATATTTGGGTACTGTAAGATCTCTTATTGATTATGCTGCACCTGTCATTTCTTATTTTGGTAAAGATAGGATGGGCAAGTTGGAGAAGATACAAAATGAAGCCATGAGAATTATCTTAGGATGCCCAAGAAATGCTATGATTGAGATAATGAGGATGGAGTTGAATCTGAAGAGTATTGGGGATAGAATTTCAGAGATAAATGTAGCCTCTGCCATTAGATTAATGAGAGGTGGGGGAGCTAATGAATTAATCCTCTTGGTTCAAAAGGTGGGAAGTAATGAAAAATGTATGATAAAGATGAGAGCATATATGAGTACCTTATGTTCTAATGTTAAAAAGTATGATGTTATTACAGAGTGTATTGCTGTGCCTAAGAGACAATTCACACCACCATGGGAGGATTGTAATGTAGATGTAGTAATTATTCCCTTGCAAAAGAAAAAAAGTATGTATGAAATAGGAGAGCTGAGGGCAACATATGATTGTATAATTAGAAAATTACCTACAGAAAACACTCTACATGTATATTATGATGGGTCAGTAGCTAGGGATGGGAAGGCAGGATGTGGAGTCTTGATCAAGGAGTACACTGACATCGGCACTGTAGATACTGTTATTGGCCGCCGATTGAACAGACGCCATCTTTGTTTTACAGTTAGCTGGTATTTTTAATAGACTTTTACCATACTCGAGAAATTCATAAAGTTTTTTAATTAATTTGTCAAACAGGAGTGAGAAACATTTATGGGTTTTTGCAACAAGAAACTCCAAATTTCTAGGTAGACAATTTAAATGTTCGAGAAACTGCCAGTTGTATGAAGTAGCATACACATCCAATCGAGTGATATAACTTACGTTTAATCTAGCGTAATTTTAATAATTAATTGGAATCATAACACTCTTGTTCCAATTCCAATAAGGTTCTTCACATCCAACTTTCTATTCCAGAAGTAAGTAATTATAAAAAAAAGACACCAAACCGGGAAGGCTATGTAGCACCATCAAATGTGCGGAATAATCAGAGGGCGCAAAATATCACCAAGGATGCCAATACGAGAACAAAAATGCATAAGGTGAACGATATCAAAAGTATCCGAGTCACCAAGAATTCTATTGAGGGACAGGTGACCACGAGGGGTGGTCGGAAAGCCAGACACACACTTGTCCTGGAAGTCTGGACATTCAAGAAGGACATGCATGACCGTAAGAGGGACAATGCAATTAGGACAATAAGGAGCAGGGCGGCGCTCCGTCAAGTGACCATGATATAAGCGAGTTTGGCCAATACGCAACCTCGCCAGAGCCGTTTCCCATTGCCGGTTATGGTGGTAGGAGGACGGCCACGAGGAAACACAACATTTAAGAGTACGTAGTTTGTTACCAGTAACAAACGACCAAGAAGCCTGCCAACGGGTAAGGATGGAGGAATGGATAACCAGGAAAAAGTCGGAATATGGAATACCTTTACGAGAGATGGGACAAGAGCGGACAGCTTCCTTGGCAGCAGCATCCGCACGCTCATTTAAAGACACACCAATATGGCTGGGAACCCAACAAAACTCAACCGACTTAAATTTACTGTGAACAAGAAACAGCCAATGCTGCATCTCGACAACTACTGGATGAACCGGATTAAAGGACCCGAGAGCCATGAGAACAATACGAGAGTCAACAACAACTACAAAGGAAGACTTGACAACGAGAAAGTAGGAGATGAAGAGCATAGAGAATAACATAAAGCTCCGCTGTAAAGATGCTAGTTTCCGGAGGTAAGCGACAGATATAAGTGTGATCAGGAAAAACAACAGAGTAGCCAACACCGTCCACAGACTTAGACCCATCGGTGAAGACAGAAACGGAGCGGGAGTGAGAAGAAAAGCGCTCAAGGAAAAGGCGTTTTAGAACCATAGGAGGGGTAAAAGCTTTAGTGATGCGGGTCAAGGATGTACAAAACTGCGGATGGGGAACTCTCCATGGAGCCAAAGAAGGAACAACACGAGAAGAAACATTAGAGATACAAACGGAAAGAGAATCCTGTAAGCGAGATAACCGGACAGAAAGAGGGAGGTGGTGAAGAGGAACAGGAACCGCAGGAGGGGTAAAAGTTAAAGCACGACAGAGGCTAGAGGAAGGATGTTGTAAGGACCGCGCAAGATAGCGAAGACAGTAGCGATCACGGCGGTCCTGGAGAGACAGGAAGCCAGTGTCAACATACAAGCTGTAGACGGAAGTCGAACGAAAGGCACCAGAACTGAGGCGCAACCCTCAGCGAGTTCAAAGCATCAAGATGGCGAAGAGTAGAATGAGAAGCAGACGAGTAAGCAGAGCAACCATAATCGAGCTTAGACAGGACGAGAGAGGAATGTAAAGCAAGGAGAGTGCGCCTATCTGCTCCCCAAGAAGTATGGGACAATACCGAAGGAGGGTAAGCGCCTTAGAGCACTCAACACGGAGGTAAGAGATATGGGGAGACCAACACAAACGAGTGCCAAGGAATAACCCCAAAAGCTTCGCAGAATTTTTGTACTCAAGGGGATGACCATAAAGCGACAAAGAGTGACGAAGAACAACCTGTTTCCGAGTAAAAAGTCATGGCACAAGTCTTAGTAGTAGAGATCTTGAAGCAATGATCGTGAGCCCAAGACGACATGGCATCAATCACATGTTGAAGCTGGCGTTGAAGGAGAGGCAAATCATCACCCTGACAGCAAAGGGTAAGATCATCGACATAGAGAGCGGAGAAGACGCCTGAAGGAAGAGAGGAAAGAAGACCATTGAGGGCAACCAGAAAAAGAGTAGTGCTCAGAAAACTACCCTGGGGCACACATTCGTATTGCTGAAAAGAGGCAAAGAGATCGGTACCAAGCCGCACCCGAAAGGAACGACGAGAGAGGAAGCTGCGGAGAAAGAGAGGGAGATGACCACGAAGGCCAAAAGAATGAAGCAGGGATAGAATATGATATCACCAAGTGGTGTCGTAAAGGTCAAAAAGGACGGCAACAACGGAGGTCTTCGCAGCAAAAGTAGTACGAATATAGACCTCCAAGTTCACCAGGACATCTGTCGTGCTGCGGTATTTGCGGAAACCAAATTGAGAAGGAGAGAGGAGGTGATGGAGTTCCAGGAACCACATCAGACGAACGTTAACCATACGTTCAAAGAGTTTGCAGACACAACTTGTGAGGGCAATAGGGCGAAAGTCCTTAGGGGATGTTCCCAGAGACCCTGGTTTGCGAACAGGGAGGACAACGGCATCGAGCCAGTCCTCAGGGACTGACAACGACTCCCAGATCTGATTATACAGACTCAGTAAATACTGAGACGTACACGGAGGGAGATGGCGAAGCATCTCATAATGAATACCATCGGAGCCCGCCGCCGTAGAACCGCAGAGGGCCAGGGCAGAACGAAGTTCAGAGAGAGAGAAGGGATCGTTATAGGGAAGTCGAAGACGAGTGCAGAAATCTAAAGGACGAGACTCGAGGACAGGTTTACGAAGAAGGAAAGATTGGTGAAGATGAAGACCAGAGCTAACATAAGAAAAGTGGGAACCCAGTTTGGTAGCGACCTGCAACGGGCCGCCATAAGAGTACCACGGAGGTGAAAGATCGGTGAAACATCGGGAACGAACTTACCCGCTGTCTTGTGGATACGCTTCCAGATCTGTGGCAGAGGAGTTTCGGACGTAATGGTGGAGACATAAGATGCCCAACATTCACGTTTATCCTTATGGATGGCCCTACGGGCCACCACACTCGCCTTCCGAAAAAAAAGAAAAGAATCGGCCGTCTGCCGACGGCGGTGTCTCTTCCAGGCTGCACGCTTACAGCGGACACCCCGAGCACAGTCTTCATTCCACCAGGGAACGCACTTCCGTGGACCCCAAGAGGAAGAGCGAGGAATAGAGCGGAGGGCAGCGTCGAAGACAATGTCATGAAAAAGGAGGAGAGAGCGAGGGAGAGGCAGAAGGGAAAGGTCAGAGAGAGTAGCACTGATGGTAAAGAGGTTCAAGTCCACTTTCGCAAACTGCCACCTAGGAAAGGAGAGGAGAGGGCGAATAGAGAAAAAAAGTAACAAGGATGGGGAAATGGTCACTGCCATGGAGGTCATCAAGAACCTGCCACGTGAAATCTAAGTAAAGAGAAGACGAGCAAAGAGAAAGATCAAGACAGGAAAGGGTGCGAGTCCGAGAGTCCAAATGCGTGGGCTCACCAGAATTCAGAAGAGACAGGGAAGAAGAGAGGATAAACGGCTCAAGAAGGCCACCCCGGGTGTTCGTCAGAACTTCACCCCAAAGGGAATGACGTCAATTGAAATCACCCAGCAGGAGCACAGGCTCCGGCAAGGAGTTCAGTAAGTGTTTCAGATCAGAAAGAGAAAGCGGGACACTCAGGGGGAGATAAATGGAACAAACAGTGTACCATTTCCCCACAAAGACACGAGCAGCAGACCAATGGAGAGGCGAAGGAAAATGTAAAGGGACAAAGGGAACATCAGAGGGAATCAAGAGAGCAGAAGAGTTAGGAGCCCCAGCAACGGCTGGGGGTGGGGGGGGGGTAGAGAAAGGAATAGCCACGAAAGCGACCAGGACGAGCACCAAGCATCGGCTCCTGGAGACAGACACAAAGGGGTGAAAATCGCGAAATCAGAAGTTGGAGTTCAAGGAAATTGGCGTAATAACCCGAACCTTCCATTGAAGAATAGACATCGATGAGAAGAGAAAGGACAACAACAGAAAACAAGGAACAAACAAAAGCGAAAGAGCAACATAGCACGTTAAAGAAGGTCAAGGTCGGGATCAGGGTCAGCAAAGTCAGGGTTAGGGGCATGGGTAAACTGAGCAAAGACAGAGGGAAGGAAGCGGGAGAACAGACCAGAGGCGGACGGGCGGGGTCCGGAGGAGGAGAGGCAACCGAGAGGAGTAGTCAAGGACAGCAGCAGAAAGAGGGAGAGTAGAAAGAGAGGAGTGCACCTCAGCAAGGGCAGCAACCGAGATGGAAGCAGGGTTTCGGAAAATCCGACACCATTTAATAATATTACATACAACAGACAGATAATATTGCTGCCGTTGTATAGAAGTTACCCATAGAAAATGTAGCTTGTAGTGGAATTTTCTGTCAGTAGAAAACAGGATATCATTGCCACATACTATTATAAATTCACCATCTATTCTGTTGGGAATTATTCTTAAATACATTAGTCTTCAGACTTTTAACATCATAAAAACATCTCATTTGAATTAACTTAATTATCAGTATCAAAATAGAGTAAATGTGACTCTTCTATCAGTTACTGACATCTGGACAGTAAGCCAGGAGCGTCAGGAGGAGGAGGTCAGCCATTGTTGTTAAGACCAGAGGCGCAGGGGAGCAAATTCAGCTCCTGTAATTTCTCTTGGACGAAGTGCAATGGAGATCATATTTGTGCTCTACCATCATCAACACGCTGTCAACAATAAACAAGGGAAGTGTCCTACCGAAACCCGTATATCTAATCATTTCTGGCCAGTTAAATGTTAGGTAGATATTGGGCGAACCGGTTAGAATGCGAACCAGCCTCATATAGGTAATTAAGACTTGGTCCTTATTATCTAATATACAGTGTTTTTTCTGATATAGCTGTCATATATTAGGATTCTGGCTTTACAGCTAGCGCCCTTTGACAGGAACAAGAAGAGGAAGCAAGACTTGATACATCAGTTACTGGGTGAAGGAAGCTAGCCTCAAACGAGGATAATTTGGTGTCTACATCCTAGTTATATCTGGTGGACTAAGGCTGCTGTAAAATAAGATAAGGAACCTCCTCAATGTATAGTAATATTTGAAGTTAATACTGTAGTTTGATTGGCTGCATATATATAAATTTAATATAAACCCCCTTAATGTGTAAGGATCGATTTCTGAGATTATTGCAGAAATACAGTCCACTTAACATCATACCAATTGCTATCGAAATATATAAATTAACGTAAATATAAATTCTATATAAATTCATATAAATAAATATAAATTCACAGGTCGGTTCCCACACAGGGGCCAAAGAAACCTTCACAGCAGGAACAGGAGGCGCAACCACCAAAATGGGAGGGGAAGGGGCGATAGAGGCCGAAGTAGGGGCCGAGGAAGAAAGCGAAGCCTTCTTACCCGCCAGGGAGGAGAAAGGAGAGGAGCCAGGCTTACGCTTCTGACTTAAAGAGACAGGTGTCCCAGCAACTACGTACTGGGCAATGGATTCCAGTGTCTCAACAGAAGCTGAACAAGAGCACACACGACAGCCGGTAGGAGAGCGATGGACATCAGCCCGCACAGACAGGTGGCGGGGAGAGTCAATAGATGGAGGAGAAGGATGGGAAGGAGGATTGGAGGGAGACGAGGAAGACGACACAGGAGATATGACAGACGGGCAGAAAGAAGGGTGAACCCAGACAGAGGACCAGGAGGGGG
>WNGS01159986.1:49858-71110 GCA_020271785.1 Procambarus virginalis
AAAGGAATGCTAAAAAATTACGTAATGATGAGGATGGGAAAGTGTGGTCGTTAAGACGAGATCTTTCAAAAGAAGATAGAGAGAAGCTGAAACTGAACCTCGCCGAGGCAAAAGTTTTAAATGAGAGCAGGAATGAAGATATCAATTTTTTTCTACAAAGTGATAGGGGTAGGCAGACCAGTGAAGTGGTACATAAAGGCAAACAACAAAATCATAGAGAAAGGGGGAGTGTGAAAAATAAGAAGAGGGGGAACAAGTTCCTGAAGATTGCATACACAACATAGATGGAGTAAGGTCAAAGATACTGGAGTTAAGTGATATAATACAGCTGCAGACACCAGACATTGTTGCACTCACGGAGACAAAACTTGAAGATGTTATTTAAATGAGGTCATATTCCCAAGGGGCTACTCAATTTGGAGACGGGACAGAAAAATCAGGAAAGGCGGTGGCGTTGCTGTGCTGGTGAAAGAACACCTAAAGGTGAACGAAATAATGACTGCCAATCCACAAGAAGTTGACATAATAGCACTAGAGATCTGCCATGAGGATGATAAACTAATGATCATAAATGCATATAGTCCACCGCCAAGCAGCACATGGTCAAAGGAGGAGCTAGATAGTAAACGAGAAGGTCTTATAACAATAATGAGAGAGATCATAGCGAGACCGGATAACGATAGTTCACGACTGTTGATAGTGGTGACTTCAACTTGAAATCCATAGACTGGGAAGCATATGAAGCTAAAACAGAAGATTTCTGGACCTGTAAATTTGTAGACCTCATCCTGGAAACATTCTTGTATCAACATGTTAAACAAGCTACGAGGATGAGGGAAGGGGACGTTCCCTCCATGCTAGATTTGATATTTACCAGGAAGGAGGAAGAAGTATTTGACATTCAGTACCTTCCTCCCTTGGGTAAAAGTGACTTTTTGGGAATAAAGTATGCAATGCGTTATAATCTGGAAGAAATATGAAGGATGCAATTGAAAACCTGACTTTAGGAGAGGACATTATGGCAACCTTAGAAAAATTTTAGTGAGTATAATTGGACAGACTTGTTGCTAGGCAAGGAAGTGAATGAGATGTATGTCAAGTTTTGTGAAATATATGATAAAGGCACAAAAAAATTTATACAAACACAGAGAAGCAGAACTAGGAAACAGGATTGATTCAACAGAAAGTGTGAGAGGGCCAGAGACCAAAAGACACAAAAATGGAATCAATACAGGAAGAGGCCAAACCCCCAAACATACCAGCGATACAAAGATGTGAGAAACAACTACACGGCAGTGAGGAGAGAGGCAGAAAGAAATTTTGAAAAAGGGATTGCAGAAAATGTAAAACAAAACCAGGTCTATTCTATAAATTCATAAACAACAAATTGCAGGTAAAGGATAATATTCAGAGGTTGAAAATGGGAAATAGATTCACGGAAAATGAAAAGGAAATGTGTGAAACATTAAACGAAAAGTTCCAAAGTGTGTTTGTACAAAATGAAATCTTCAGGGAACCAGATACAATAAGAATTCCAGAGAACAACATAGAGCACATAGAGGTGTCTAGAGACGAAGTGGAAAAAAAATGCTCATGGAGCTAAATAAGAACAAAGCAGTTGGTCCAGATGGAGTTTCACCATGGGTTCTGAGAGAATGTGCACCTGAGCTCAGCATTCCTCTTCAACTGATTTTTCAGGCATCCCTGTTTACAGGAGTTGTAGCTGATGTGTGGAAAAAGACTAACATAGTTCCAATCTACAAAAGTGGAAGCAGGGAAGACCCCCTTAATTATAGACCTGTATCATGACAAGTGTAATAGTCAAAATATGGAAAAAATAATTAAAACTAAATGGGTAGACACCTGGAGAGAAATGATATAATATCAGACAGACAGTATGGTTTTCGATCTGGAAGATCCTGTGTAACGAACTACTCAGTTCTATGATCGAGCAACAGAGATATTACAGGAAAAGATGGATGGGGGTTGACTGCATCTATCTGGACCTAAAAAAAAGGCTTTCGACAGAGTTCACATAAGAGGTTGTTCTGGAAACGGAAAATATTTTTTTTTTTTTTTTTTTTTTTTTTTTTTTAATTGTTTTCTACCACAGACGTGGCCACACATTAACAATGCTAACCAGCATATATACATTTTCTTCTGTCCTCCATGGACAGGGTTAGAGATGTGTTAAACATATATTTGAAGGGTTTATTGAACAATCAACCACTGAAGGTGAGTCGGTGCTTTAAAAATGCTAAGCTAACCTATATACGTAAATACATAGATACACAGATTTATGTATGCCTTACATAAAGTGTTCGATGTGTCATCTACACAGTGTCATTAATGTACATTTACAAAGGTGAAATGTAATTCTGATCAGCTTCCATATATACTTTATACCCATACATACACATACACACACATATACATATATACACACATGCATTCACAGACATTTATCTCATTTACTCTGACAGGGTGAGATAGCTGATAAAGAAACTAGTGTGCAATTAAGCACTTAATCACTGAAGGTGATTAAGGTGCTTTTACAAGCTCAGGTTATATAGTTACATCACATACATTGTATAATTAATCTATTACATGGTCAATCTTGGGTACAAGTCCAATATATCATCAAGTGTTCCAGTACTCATATAGTAATTACAAGTTTAGCATACCTTAGCCCAGGGGGGCGAAAGTCAGCCAGTATGGGACATTCTACAATATAATGTTCAAGAAAGTGCATGTTTTCTCTTTCACAAAGTTGACACATAGTGTACTCGACATTTGGGTTTTGAGAAAGCTGCCAGATACGTCTATATCCCAGGCGTATTCTGGCCACTATAACATCACATTGCCGGGTTCTTGTTCTATTAGTCCCATATGTGAATGTTTCCTCACGATATCTACCATAATATTTAATGCTACAGCTTTCAGGTCTTTGTGAATTTGTTAGGTCGGTGAGATCTTCATTATATATTTGTTTAAGTATTCTCTTTGTCACTGCTAATGAAATACCCATATCAATTTCTACCACTGGTATTCTACAGGCTGTCTTTGCAAGCATATCAACAGTGTCATGCCTTGAGATGCCAACATGTGATGGTATCCATAGAAACACAGCAACTGGCATGAGTGTACACAGCAACTGGCATTAGTGTACACAGCAACTGGCATGAGTGTACACAGCAACTGGCATGAGTGTACACAGCAACTTTCATGAGTGTACACAGCAACTGGCATGAGTGTACACAGCAACTGGCATGAGTGTACACAGCAACTGGCATGAGTGTACACAGCAACTGGCATGAGTGTACACAGCAACTGGCATCAGTGTACACAGCAACTGGCATCAGTGTACACAGCAACTGGCATGAGTGTACACAGCAACTGGCATGAGTGTACACAGCAACTGGCATGAGTGTACACAGCAACTGGCATGAGTGTACACAGCAACTGGCATGAGTGTACACAGCAACTGGCATGAGTGTACACAGCAACTGGCATGAGTGTACACAGCAACTGGCATGAGTGTACACAGCAACTGGCATGAGTGTACACAGCAACTGGCATGAGTGTACACAGCAACTGGCATGAGTGTACACAGCAACTGGCATGAGTGTACACAGCAACTGGCATGAGTGTACACAGCAACTGTCATGAGTGTACACAGCAACTGGCATGAGTGTACACAGCAACTGGCATGAGTGTACACAGCAACTGGCATGAGTGTACACGGCAACTGGCATGAGTGTACACGGCAACTGGCATGAGTGTACACAGCAACTGGCATGAGTGTACACGGCAACTGGCATGAGTGTACACAGCAACTGGCATGAGTGTACTCAATCCATGGCTTACGAAGGGTAAACTTAAATCTATTAATAAAAAACATTACCATGAGACCTACAGATTGGGGATCATCTCCAAAGAAGTTTCAAGGACATACTCATCCATGTTGTCTAAAATAATTAGGAGAGCCAAGAAAAAAATGAAAATACATTTGACCAAATTAAGAACAACATTAAGAAAACATTGAGCACTATTTCCTAAATATTAGATTCAAAAAAGATTTTTAATAAAAGAAAATACTCTTTTTTTTTCCAAAGACGATGGTGCGCTTTCAGCCTCTGACACTCCTGTTATATTCAATGGTTTCTTCTCATCCATTGGCACATTCCTAGGAAATATATCCCATCCTCCCTAACTAATGTTAAGGACTACCTTATAGGAAACTATCCAGAATCTCAGTATCTAACTCCTGCTAATTCCTCTGATGTTAATGATATAATCATTTTTCTTAAAACAAAGCCAAGTGACCTTGCTGACATACCAACTCTAATTTACAAAAGAGCCTCCAGATTTCTAGCTCCAGCCATTACATTGCTCTTCAACAATCACTTGAACTCCAAACCTCTCCGATATTCTAAAAAAAAAGTGAGAGTATCCCCAGTCCACAAGTGTACTGATCTCACTGATGTCAACAATTTCAGACCAATATCATTTCTGCCAACTTTGTCAAAAAATTGGAAAAAGTATTTTACATGTAGCTTTACTCGTATCTAGCTAAACAAAAAATACTTAGCTCTTGCCAATATGGCTTCAGACCAAAAAATAAACACTAACGATGCACTGATTAGTATGATTAACTTGATACATGCAGCTCTTGGTTAAAATGAGTTCCCTGTGGGGTATTTGTTGACCTACATAAGGCTTTTGACACTGTCAACCATCACATCCTTATTCTTAAATTACACCATTATGGAGTCAGGGTCACTCCCTCCAATACCTTCAGTCTTACCTTAGTGACAGACTCAAGTATGTTTCTGTTAATGATTCCATTTCTTCCGCCTTACCCATCAACATTGGTGTTCCACAGAGAAACATACTTGACCCTCTCCTATTTCTCATCTACATTAATGACCACCCAACTGTCCCTCAACACCTAAACACAATTTTATTTGCTGATGACACAACTTTCATTTTCTCCGGTCCAAATCCTCTTACCCTGAAAGATGCAGTGAATACTGAATTAAATAACATCCATCTTTGTCTAGCTGCTAAAAAACTCACCCTTATCATTTACAAAACATTTTATATTTAGTTTGGTAATAAATCCTCAGATCAAATTAATATAAGAATAACAATATCCAAATTAGTAACAAAGTAGATGGTTAATTCCTTGGTGTTCTCATCAATAATAAGCTGAATCTCTAAGAGCCACATTCAAAATATAGCAAAAAAGTTTCTAAAACTGTTGGCATTTTTTCTAAAATAAGATATTATGTACCTCGCCCTGCCCTCTTAATGCTCTATTACTCTATCATCTATCCTTATCTCAACTGTAATATTTGTGCTTGGGATTCTACTGCACAAAATCATCAACGTTCTCTAATTACTCAACACAAATCTGCTATTAGAACAACAACAAACTCTTTGCTAAGGATGCCGAGTGCTGGCCCCAGACAGCACTCGGCATCCTTGCTTTAATCCTTGAATAAGTTAGATATTAAGTCACTGCACATCCTCTCGAGTGTACTCTATGTATTTAAAACTCTGATCTGTAATGGCAATCTTGATCTTAAACGCTTCCTAGAAGGCTGTAACAGAACCCATGGGCACCATACCAGAAACAAATACCTATTTGATATTCCAAGAGTGCGACTTAACCAAACTAGAAATCTTCTGCAAATCAAGGGACCCATAATGTGGAATGACCTTCCCAATCACCCCCCCCCCCTCTCCCTTTCCAGTCCGTTGTCATTGTGACGGAGCTTTGTGGGTGACTGCCAGGGTGTGATTCTCCATGGGACAGTCCTCTGTCCTTTTGAAGCCTTATGCTCCTGCTTCCGTCTTTACTAATTTTATTGGAGGCTATTTCCTCTTCCTTATATTTCATTTTTCCTCTCCCGTCTTCTCCTTCCTAATTGTCCTTTCCCGCCAACTTTTTGCCATTTCTGATTGTTCTTTCGAACATCTGTTTTGACGCCAGGGTGTTTGTGGAGGCACGCTCTTTCACCCGTAGAACTGTGGAACCCGACGTTTCGAGCTAGAGCACATTTTTATTGTCAATCCTCGCCTTCGTTGCTGAACCCGATCTCGACAGACTGAAGGTTCTTAAGGTGTCGATTGTAAGGCATATACTTACACTGCACCCCTTGGGGGGCCTTGTCTTGTTGGGTGTCCTATCGTCCATTTGTCACTCCATGGAAGGTATGGGGGATTATTCATGAATCAAATTATTACCTACTCGTTTCTATGCCGCTGAATGATCTTCTTATAACTTCCCAGGCTCGTGGGGTGGGCGACCAGGCCCCCAAGTCAGACTGTGTTGGAAGATCGGGCTTTGTAGCCCCTGCTTCATTGGACTCAGACCAAGGTAACAGTCCAGTCCTCAACAGTCTCCGTGGTGTAGTGGTAAGACACTCGCCTGGCGTTCCGCGAGCGCCATGTCATGGGTTCGTATCTTGGCCGGGGAGGATTTACTGGGCGCAATTCCTTAACTGTAGCCTCTGTTTAACGCAACAGTAAAATGTGTACTTGGATGAAAAAACGATTGTTCGCGGCGGGGATCGTATTCCAGGGACCTGCCCGAAACGCTACGCGTACTAATGGCTGTACAAGAATGTAACAACTCTTGTATATATCTTAAAAAAAAAGTACTCCTTTGACCCTCCCGGCTGCTCCGCCCCCTCCTCCCACCTCTGTGGTAGAGTTGAGCCCCAAGCCCCCAATGGTGACTACCTCATCACCTGGACTGGCTTTTAATCTCATTGTGACCACTGCACCTTTTACCCCCCCTCCTCACACTGAGGGTGCTTGGCGCTGACCCCCCCCCCCCCCATAGATGCACTCGCACGATTCCTTCCAGTGCTAAAACATTTCACGCCTTGTTGGGTCCTGCTACATGGACTAAATACTTTTATTTCAACTATCAGGATTCTACACGCCCTGGCGATTTCTTCCTCCATAAACACCTCTTTGATTCGATGGATGCCTCTGTTACTTTTAACCCCACTCGTTTTGGTACGTGTGTCGTTGCGGGTGCTCCTCCAGATGCAGCTGCCCCTCCAGATGCAGCTGCCCACTTAGCCACATTGTTCAGCATTGAAGAGACTCCTGTTTGAGTCGATAAAAAATGCTCGGTTAAAGGCCAGTATTGGCACTGTTATCCTCCCACATCATGTTGCGACTGGTGTTAGGGACCTGGAAGACTGCCACAAGGATATTTATCATACACTTGAAGCCCAAGGCCATTCTGCCCTCCAGGTTGATACGTTTATTCGACCCCCCTCGTGGTCGTCTCGTCAGCCTCTTCGAGTTGTGAAGATTACTTTTGATAGTAGGACCCTTCCGTCTTCCGTAATTCTTGCAGGTGAAAGATGCTCCGTTCAGGAGTACATTCCTCTCCTAGACTTTGTAATAGGTGCTGAAAATTTGGGCATGGTGCTCTCATATGTACAAGTTCAGTGTATCTATGTTCCATGTGTGGGGACTCGGGTCACTTTAAGACAGAGTGCTCTTCTTCCCAGGCTCACTGCCTCAATCGCGGTGATGCCCACCCTACCTTCTCCCACGCGTGCATACACTACAAATTTGAGGAAACCATCCTCATTTTGAAGCACCGTGATCGTTTGTCTTTTCCTGAGGCGAGACGCCAAGTTTGCCATCTTTCCTCTTTCGCTAACATATCTTATGCTCGTGTGTTGCATTCCATCTCTCCTCGCCCTTCTCTCCTTTCTCAGTCTCACAACCGTTTCCAGGTCTTGGACCCGGACACACCCACCGCCGCCTCCCGTCCTCCTTTATGTTCTGAACGCAACCTGTCCTCTTAAAAAGAATGTCGATTTTGGCCGTTTACCCGTATGGACAAATATGGACGTGATTTGAAAATGAATATAAATTTGGGATTTTTTTTTCAACAACAGTAAGTTAAGGGTCCTCTGATAGGTTAGGTGGGCAGGAAATTCTCATAAAGTTTCAAAACGGTATGAAAAAGTTAATGGAAGGAATCCTCTTCTAAGCTTGCCGAGTAAGCCGGACGACTCAAACAGAAAACGGGACAGTACGTCACTTTTGTGAGTTGATTTCATATCAAATTACGTCCAAATTTGGCCATAGTGTGCATACGAGTGAAAAGTGACGTTATTTTTAAGAGGACGAGTTGCTGAACCATGGGGTCCTCCTCCTGGTTTTCCATCTGGTGTTTCCCTCCTTCCTTCCTTCCTTCCCAGTCTGCCATGTCTCCTCTGTTTTCTTTCACGTCTCACCCCGATCCTTCTTACTACCCCTCCCTCCCTGTCTCTTGGCCCTTCTCGCCGCCTGTCTGTCCAGGCTGTTGTCCATCATCCTCCCAGCAATCTTCATGTTGGTTAACATCCACTACGGGCTCACCATAGCCTGTGCTACTTGGAACTTCTTGTTACAGGTAGCGAATCTTTAACAACATCATGTTGGTTGCTCCCATTCTCCTCCTGTTGAGAATATGGAGACCGCCGCCCAGTACGTCGCTGCTGGAACAACTGGCACTTTAAGTCGGAAATGTAAGCCTGACCCCTCGTTTTTCGCTTTCTTCCCCCATCCTCCGACTCTATCACTGCATCTCCTCCCATTTCTGAGGTCGAGCCCCCCCCCCTTTCCCGGCTATGGAAGTTCCTTTAGCCCTCGATTCTCTCTCGGTTGCTGCCTTTGCTTAGGTGCGCTTTCCTTTTTCTGCTCCCCTTTCCAACTGATTCCCTTGACCGCCTCTCTCCTTTACCTCCTCCAGCTCCGGATCCTGTCCGTCCGCCTCTGGTCCGTCCTCCTCCTGCCTTGACTCCATCGTCATTGCTAATTTACCCATCCCACCCCCCCTCCTAACCCCGAATTCACTGATACTGATCTAATTTAGTATACTGTATTCTTCTTTGCCTTTGTCCATTATCTGTTTTCTATTGCTGTTCTCTCTCCTTTTATCAATGTCTTTTCTTCAATGGAATATTTGTAGATTTTATGGCAACTTCCATAAATTACAAATTCTGATAATACAGTTTTCACTGCTTTGTGTCTATCTCCAGGAGTTGATGCATTGTGTTCGTCCTGGTCACTTACGTGGTTATTCGTTTCTATCTCCCCCCCCCCCTCCCCCTTCTCCAGCTTTTGCTGGGGCCCATAACTCTACTGTTCTCGTGATTCGTACTGATATTCCCTTCGTCTCCCTACTTTTTCCATCGCCTTTCCAATGTTTTGCGGCCCGTATCTTTATGAGTAAATGGTGTACAGTCTGTTCCATTTACCTCCCTCTAAATGTCCCAATTTCCCTTCCTGATCTTAATCGTTGGAATTCTTTGTCCTCTCTTCTTCTCTGTTTCTTCTGAATTCTTTTAAACCCACTCATGTGGATTCCAGCACTCACACCCCTCTCCTGTCTTGATCTTTCTTTCAGCTCGTCTTCTCTTTACTTAGATTTCACATGGCGGGTTCTTGACGACCTCCATAACAGTGACCATTTCCCCATCACTGTCTCCTTGTTATCTTTTCATCCTCCCCTCTCCTTTCCTAGGTGGCAGTTTGTCAAGACCTGGTGAAATGCAGACTGTGCTCCGGCTGTCCGCTATAAGCATGCAGCCTGGAAAAACACCATCCCCGGAAGACGGCTGATTCTTTAATTTTGTTTCGGAAGGTGAGTGCGGTGACCCGTAGGACTATTCGTTCAGCTAAACGTGACAGTTGGAAGTCTTATGTTTCCACCATTACGTTCGATACTTTTCTGCTGCAGATCTGGAAGAAAATCCACTAGATAGCAGGTATGTTTGTTCCAGATGTCTCACCAGTCCTTTACCTCCATGGTACCATTGTGGTGGATCCAGTGACGGTCGCGACTGAACTGGGTTCCCACTTTTCAATTGGTTGCTCTGGTTCTCATCTTCCTCAATCATTCTTGAATCATTCTCAAGCCTGTTCTTGAATCTCATTCATTAGATTTCTACCCTCATCTCCGACTTCCCTATAACGATCTCTTCTCTCTCTCTGAACTTCAGTCTGCTCTGGCCCTCTGCGGTTCTATGGCAGCGGGCTCGGATGTCATTCATTATGGGATGCTTCTCCCTAAATGCGCATCTCAGTATTTACTGAATCTGTATAACCGTGTCTGGGAGTCTTCGTCAGTTCCTAAGGACTGGCTCGATGTGGTGGTTCTTCCTATTCAGAAATCGAGGTCTCTGGGGCCATCCCTTAAAGATTTCTGCCCCATTGCCCTCACGAGTTGCATCTGTAAACTCTTTGAACGTATAGTCAATGTCCGTCTGATGTGGTTCTTGGAACACTATCACTACCTCTCCCCTTCTCAATTTGGTTTTCCCAAAGTGCTGCAGCACGACTGATGTCTTGGTAAACTTGGAGGTCTATATTCGTACTGCTTTTGCTGCGAAAAACTCCGTTGTTGCTGCATGTTTTGACCTGGAAAAGGTAGTATTCTGTATTCTATATATTCCGTATTCTATCCCAATTTCGTTCTTTTGGCTTTCGTGGTAATCTCCCTCTCTTCCTCCATTGCTTCCTCTCTTGTCGTCTCGTTAGAGTGAGGATTGGTACCACTCTCTCTGCCTCTTTTTCGGCAATATGAAGGTGTACCCCACGCTAGTGGTCTGAGCACTACTCTTTTTCCTGGTTACTCTCATTGATCTTCTTCCTCCCTTCCTTCTGGCATCTTCTCAGCTCTATATGTCGACGATCATACCCTTTGCTGTCGCGTTGATGTTTCGCCTTTCCTACAACGGCGGCTTCAACATGCGATTGATGCCGTGTCGTCTAGGGTCACCAATCATGGCTTCCCGTTCTCTGCAACTAAAACTTGTGCAATGGCTTTTACTCGGAAGCAGGACGTTCTTCGTCCCCTCTGTCGCTTTATGGTCATCCCTCTTTTGTACAAAGATTCTGATAAGCTTTTGGGCTAATCTTTGACACTTGTTTGTCCTTGTCGCCCCATATCTCTTACCTCGGAGTTGAATGCTCTAATGCCTTTAACTTATTTAAGGTCTTGTCCTATACTTCTTGGGGAGCTGATAGGCGCACGCTCTTCTCTTTACATTCCTCTCTCGTTCTGTTTAAACTCGATTATGCTTGTCCTGCTTACTCGCCTGCTTCTACCTCTACCGTTCATCGTCTTGATGCTTTGCACCATACTGGGTTGCACCTCAGCTCTGGTGCCTTTCGTTCGACTCGTACCTTAAGCCTGTGTGTTGAAACTGGCGTCTTGTCTCTATAGAATCACCGTGATTGCTACTCTCTTCGCTACCTTGCACGATCCTTACAACACCCTCACTCTCGCTTATGTCGTGCCTTGACGTTCACCCCTCCTATAGTTCCTCTTCCCCTTCACCACCTACCTCTTTCTGTACGATTGTCTCGCATACAAAATGTTTTTCGGTTTGTGTTACCAATATCCCCCCCCCCGTGTTGTTTCGTCTTTGCCCCCGTGGAGGGCCTAAATTTTGTAAAATCTTGACCCACCTTACCTATACCTTACCTTACCTTGAGTATACCTTGAGGTGCATCCGGGGCTTAGCGTCCCCGCGGCTCGGTCATCGACCAGGCCTCCTGGTTGCTGGACTGATCAACCAGGCTGTTGGACGCGGCTGCTCGCAGCCTGACGTACGAGTCACAGCCTGGTTGATCAGGTATCCTTTGGAGGTGCTTATCCAGTTCTCTCTTGAACACTGTGAGGGGTTTGCCAGTTATGCCCCTTATGTGTAGCGGGAGCGTGTTGAACAGTCTCGGGCCCCTGATGTTGATGGAGTTCTCTCAGAGAACCAGTTGCACCTCTGTTTTTCAATGGGGGTATTCTGCACATCCTGCCATGTCTTCCGGTCGCATGTGATGTTATTTCTGTGTGCAGGTTTGGGACCAGCCCCTCTAATATTTTCCATGTGTAAATTATTATGTATCTCTCCCGCCTGCGCTCAAGGGAAAACAGATTTAGGCTCTTTAGTCGGTCCCAATAGTTTAGATGTTTTACCGAGTGGATTCTAGCAGTAAAGGATCTCTGCACGCTCTCCAGGTCAGAAATTTCTCCAGCTTTGAAAGGGGCTGTCATTGTGCAGCAGTACTCCACTCTAGAGAGCACCAGCGTTTTGAAAAGTATCATCATCGGTATAGCATCTCTAGTGTGAAAAGTTCTTGTTATCCAACCCGTCATTTTTCGTGCAGTTGTGACGGCTACTTTATTGTGTTCTTTAAAGGTAAGGTCTTCCGACATGAGTACACCCAAATCCTTTACATTGCCTTTTTGTGCTATGTTATGATTTGCCTGAGTTTTGTATGTGGTTTCCGTTTTTATATTTTCATTTTTTCCATAGCGCATGAGCTGGAACTTATCTTCGTTAAACACCATATTATTTTCTGTAGCCCATAGAAAGACCTGATCTACATCTGACTGGAGGTTTGCCGTGTCCTCTATGTTGCCTACTCTCATGAAGATCCTGGTGTCATCTGCAAAGGATGATACAGTGCTATAGGTTGTGTTCTTGTCTATGTCCGATATGAGGATGAGAAAAAGTACTGGGGCAAGCACAGTACCCTGGGGGACTGAGCTCTTAACGGTTGATGGGCTGGATTTTATTTTGTTGACTATTACACATTGGGTTCTGTTGGTCAGGAAATTGTAGATCCATCTGCCTATTTTTCCGGTAATTCCTTTTGAGCGCATTTTATGTGCAATAACACCATGGTCACATTTATCAAAAGCTTTTGTGAAATCTGTGTAAATTACATCAGCGTTTTGTTTGTCTTCCATAGCATCTAATGCCATATCATAGTGGTCCAGCAACTGCGACAGGCAAGAGCGCCCTGTTCTGAAACCATGTTGTCGGGGGTTATGGAGATGCTGTGCTTCCATGTATTTTGTGAGCTTACTTCTTAGCACTCTCTCAAAAATTTTAATGATGTGCGATGTTAACGCTATCGGTCTGTAATTCTTTGCCTCTGCCTTATTATTGCCCACGCGACTAAAGCTTTTATCCCTCCTACAGTTCTGAAACGCATTTTCCTTGAACACTTTCCTCCACACTCCCGCTCCATTTCCGTCTTCACGATGGGTCTAAGTCTGCAGACGGAGTAAGCTACTCTGTTGTGTTTCCTGACCATACCAATATGTATCGCCTGCCTCTGGAGACTAGCATCTTCACTGCAGAACGTTATGCTATTCTATATGCGCTTTGTCAGCTGCTTTCTCGCTGTCAATCCTCCTTTGCTGTTACTGTTGGTTCTCGCAGTACCCTCATGGCTCTGGAGTCTTTTTAATTCAGTCCATCCTGTGGTAGTCGAAATTTAACATTTGCTGTATCTTATCTCCAGTAGATTTAAGACAGTTGAATTTTGCTTGATTCTCAGGCATATAGGTGTGTCTTCAATGAGTATTCAGATGCTACCACTAAGTAAGCTATCCGCACCTGTCCCATCTCCCATAAAGGTATTCCTTATTCCGAATATTACCCAGTTATTCATTCCATCATTTTTGCCGTTGGTAGGGTCATTGATCTTCTGTTACTGGTAACAAACTGCGTGCTCTTAAGAGTAGTGTGTCCCTTTGGCCTTCCTCCTGTCATCGTAACCGGCGGCGGGAAACGGCTCTGGCAAGGTTATGTATTGGCCATACACGTTAAACTCACGTGCAGTTAATGGAGCGCTGCCCTGCTCCTTATTATCCAGACTGCATTGTCCCTCTTACGGTCATTGTTGAATGTCCTGACTTCAAGGACGTACATGTGTCTTGCTTCCTGACCGTCCCTTGCTGTTACTTGTCCCTCGAAAAAATTCTTGGTGAATCAGATACATTTGATATACGTTTTTGTTTCCGTATTGGCATCCTTAGTGATATTTAGCTTCCTATGATTATCCCACTAGTTTGATGGTGCTACATAGCCTTCCCGGCTTGGTGCATTCTTTTGATAATTACTCACTTCCCAATCACGTCAAAGTTTGTACCTCCCACAACAGGTTTAAGAGAAAAACTAAGTACTATCTAATAAACTCCGTGTAACCTCCCTTACCCCCTAAATGTGAACCCATGCCTTCCTATTGTCAAACACTACTGTTTGTTGACCAACTTGTATAACTACTTATTTCCCCCATTTTTTTTCCTTTTTCCATTTTTCAATTTAATTTATGCTTTGGTCTCACTTAGTATTAAGTTTTAATCTATGTGTTTTTTCCCACATCTTACCTGAAATGCTGTGCGTATTAGCGGCAATAGGTATTGTATGTGCTAGCTCTATCTAGAGAGCCAACATTATGTTTGTAACTCATCTTGTATGTATGTACTTTTACCTGAATAAACATTTTATTTTATTTTATGTAAGTGTACACGGCAACTAGCATGTGTGTACAGAGCAACTAGCATGAGTGTACACAGCAACTAGCATGAGTGTACAGAGCAACTGGCATGAGTGTACACGGCAACTAGCATGAGTGTACAGAGCAACTGGCATGAGGGTACACAGCAACTAGCATGAGTGTACACAGCAACTGGCATGAGTGTACACAGCAACTGGCATGAGTGTACAGAGCAACTGGCATCAGTGTACACAGCAACTGGCATGAGTGTACACAGCAACTGGCATGAGTGTACACAGCAACTGGCATGAGTGTACACGGCAACTGGCATGAGTGTACACAGCAACTGGCATGAGTGTACACAGCAACTGGCATGAGTGTACACAGCAACTGGCATGTGTGTTGTTATAATTAAATGTGGGCTTGCTATCGGGGAACTGGTCTATTAAGGGGTAAGGGTAAGTAGAATTCAGAGGTATCAAAAATGGGAGAGCTAAAAGGCCCGGCCCCCAAAATAAAATATCCACAGTAATAATAACTTGCTACTAAACCCTGTTAACGTAGAGGATGATCGTGCACTCCCACACAGGAAGAAAGGATACACTGTTCTAGCTTACTTATTTATTAAACCCTTAACAAACCCCCCATACACAATCACACCAATAACAAATAATAATACTAACTTTACCACCCGATCTTACGTTAAAAGCCTTGGTCCACATAAGCAGGATACAAGGGTTTACACTGAATACAAGCTAGGGTAAAGCTCTACTGTTGAATCACTTGAAGTTAAAGTCAGCTTAGGGTAGGGGAACCACGTGGTTACACTGGGACCCCCGTTAGAATAACTAGTAAGATAAACACTTAAAAACACCTACTACACCCCAGGTATACTACTCTACACATAGAACATGGGTATGCCAGATAATAAACAATAATGAGCACATTAATTACTTAACTAGAATAAGACACAGAAATAAAGAACGAAGAGGAAGGGTAGGAAGTTCTGGTCCACACGACGCCAGCAGATAGAAGGACGAGGGAGTCTCTCGCCTCCCTCCCAGTCGGCTATGCTGCCGGCAGACTGTTCAACTAATCATACCGGCGCCCGATACAAAGTTTACTCAGGTTTACTTTACAAATGATTGGACAGTATTAGTAAACATAGTTGGTGCCTATTTATTATTTAATTATCAACCCCAAGCTCAGTCTTTAAATACTCTTTGAGAAACAAGAATAGTCTTACGTCTGGCAGGGAAGATACAACATATGCAGCTCGCGAAGCGTCTTATATTATGAGGTAGTTTATTAAGCTCAAATTTGACCTCTGGTTTCCATCTAACGAACCCAAGGTCGTAACATGTGTATACAGCAACTGGCATGAGTGTACACAGCAACTGGCATGAGTGTACACAGCAACTGGCATGAGTGTACACAGCAACTGGCATGAGTGTACACAGCAACTGGCATGAGTGTACACAGCAACTGGCATGAGTGTACACAGCAACTGGCATGAGTGTACACAGCAACTGGCATGAGTGTACACAGCAACTGGCATGAGTGTACACAGCAACTGGCATGAGTACACACAGCAACTGGCATGAGTGTACACAGCAACTGGCATGAGTGTACACAGCAACTGGCATGAGTGTACACAGTAACTAGCATGAGTGCACGCAGTGCACTGGGGACTGGGGGACTGGGTGGCTGAGTGGACAGCGCTCTAGACTCGTGAACCTAGGGACAGGGGTTCGATCCCCGCATCCGGAGGAGGCAGATGGGCAGAGTTTCCTTAACCCTGATGCACTTGTTACCTATCAGTAACAGTTGCCGGTCGAAAGAGCTGAGCTCAACCCCTGCAAGCACGACTTGGTGAATACAACTAGGTAAATACAGTACACAAGCCTAGTGCAGGACTGAACAGTACAACCAGTGACAGTGGCGTCTGTGGCTGTGCAACACATTTTGAGTAATGGTGTACAGTGAGAGCTTATACATATATATACTGATCAGTTTATATAAACGTTTGTTGTCATATTTTAGTGTCTTGGATATTATCATTTGCAGTTTATAACCCTCGACAATAATGTCAAAAGTTATGCAATATGATAAAAAAAATTCAGAAGTGGTTGCAAGACCAACTTCTCAAGGATTGGATAATGGTTCTTCCAGGAGACAAGAGCATACTGAAAGTACTAAAAAAACTGAGCTAAATGGAAAATACAGACTTGAAAAGTCGTTGTAAAACGCATCATTGAAATTTGGATAAAGACGTATACAGCTCTTTCTTCTTCATGATAGTAGGTGCAGTTTGTATGAAGGGTTTACCTTCTTGATGACTGCACCAGTACTGATGTTGGCAGACGCATTTATGTTGAGGAGGATAAGTGTGTCAAAAGTGCTTGTTGCGTTGTGCTGCAGATAGAGGAACGGCGACTAAAACAGAGGTGGATGTGAGAGGGAGATTTGCCGCACCATAGGGCAGTATGTTGTGTTTATGGCGTCAGTTGATCCAAGGAGTTGCGTTGTGGGCACGTTTACTAATATTTTATCCGGGAACTTCCGTATCGGAAAGCGCAAACAGTACGCTTCCTAAATCATCAACGTGTCAAAGACAACCCGGCCACCAGGTAGCACCCTTAGCCGAGACATCTTATCCGCACCCCATAAACAAACTCCTTCGCCTGCGACACCCAGATAGTGAAAGGGCACCACGGGATCGGAAGCACCCGGGCATCCCGATAAGGACCAAACACCTGACTCTCACGGGACACAACCCCAGCAGCCGGAACAAGGCTTCCCCCAGACCGGGGAATCGAAGGAGGGGGAACCACAGGGGATGCAGGCGCGGCATTGACCCCACCACTGGGCACAGGAGCTGAGGCCCCCCAGCGCACATCCTTCCTCAACACCACAACCAGGTCCCGATCATCAGGGGCAAGCCCCCACTGCAGGGATCCAACAGCAGGAGGCACAGGAAGCAACTCAGAGCCCCTCACAGCCTCCGTCATCTACAGGGGGAAACGCCAGAGCAACATACCCTACCCACCTCCCAAGGCACACCACGAACGGGAGACACACTCCGAGCCTGCCATGAATGCTTCAAGACAGGCCTCACCACACCACTCCCACCAGGCCCCTCCTAAGGCACGGCCACCATCTTCGCGTCCCCATGGTCCACACCCTTCACCGTCCGAAGAATCCACAGAGGCCACATCGCCCACACTGTTCACGTCATCCAGGGAAACAATCTCAAAACACTGGCGCGCACGCTTCTGCCAAGGCATGAAAGCATCAGAACTACAGTCGTTGACACACACAGGCACGGCAGGCACCTCCCTCTGCCGAAGCATCCCTTCTATAACAGAAGAACCCGCATCCCCGGGAGCCGGGACCACATCCACAAGCGTAGGCAGGACAAGGACCTCCACTGTGACATCCTTCATTACATGCAGCGCAGGCGACGGTCCGACAACCACACACCCCGGCTCAACAACCCCAGGAGCACTGTGGAGAAAGGCCCGACAGACCACTGGAACATTATCTAACACAATGCACAGTTACAAACCCATTAAGATTTCAACTTAGATTCAACAGAGCAAAAGAAGTTGTTAAACACATATGACAAAATCTTACTGAAGCGACCATACAAGTCATAAATACTCATACTCCGCCCAAGTAAAACAGAAACAAGCAACTCTTAGTGGGCCAGCCAGAGGCTTAGGGCCCGCACAGGAATATCCCTGCAAAAAAAAAACAAAAAAACGGGGGCCACGGCAGTTACCAGATGCGGCGCACAAGCCGTAGAACCCGCCTCAACAGGCGGAGCAGCAGACAGACAATCGGGCGCCTCAAGCACAGTACCCACTCCATTCTAAGTACCGTCCGAATGCAACAGGGGCGGAAAATCCTACACACGAAAAACATGCACCCTACGAGTTTGCTCCCAAGTCGCACGCTGCAGCCAGATGACCCTCATGACCACACCGATAACAGGTGTGCAGTTGTCCTCGATACAGGCAGCGGAGCGTGTAACCCAACACGGACATCGATGATGGAACACTACACTTCAGCGACATCGTCAGGGTGCGGGAACCGTCAAGCATCCCAGCACAGTGCCCGGCAAGGACCTCGTTCCAACGAACACTTAACACAGTCCCAACCGTTCAAAACAGGTCAAAAGATCGTCCTGAAACTCGAAGGGGGCACCATACACTGCCACATGCGTCCAGGTGACACTAAGATCCACCATTTAAACAGAATCAGCAGTATAAGGGAAAGGGTAAACACGCCCCTCACACCACTCAAGAAACGTCTGAAAGGCAGCCTGGTGGCCGTACTTGACCACAGCACGGTTGCCCTGAAGCAGCTGGACGCCCACTATGTCCGACAGCTGCACATGTAGCACGTCCACTAGGGCGACACCAACCACCAGATGATCCACATGCTCCGTAAATGTCAGACCAGCCGACGATGTCCTCTTCACTGTAGACCGAGAAGTCCCCATGGCAAATCCAAACGCCATCCTGTCAGTGGCAAACCATCACCAGGCAGGACAACAAGTAATCGTCCAACGTAAATATTAGCCAGGAGCAGAGCGATCCGAGGAGCATCCGACCCGGCTGGTGGTTGCCACCCCATCCTATACAGCTCTTGCTTGAGTGTTCACACTCGCTGAACACAAGTCGTCAACGCTAGAAAGAGCAGTCACCAGTCACTCGTGATTTCACTGCTTTAAGCAATTGCCACCATCTAGTAGAGTTGTGCATGAACAATATTGGTAACGGTAAAATTGTCGGATTTGAAGATATATTGCACAACGTGAAGTAGTCTTTTGTGTAGCCATTTTGAGCAAGAGTTGACTGTAAAAGTACAGTTCGTCTGATAACATATCAGTTCAGAAGTAATATTATTTACTATAGTCAAAATCATAGTTGTCAACATATCTTGGACTGGTTCTGCTTGAAATATGCGCTAATAGTATTGTAGAGAGAATTCTTCAAGAATAGAACCCCCTGCCCATCCAGCCCGTTGGCGCCGTGAGGGGGCTTGGTGGATGGCTGCCGGAGTGTGATGCTCCATGGGACAGTCCTCTGTCCTTTTGTGGCCTTACACTCCTGCTGCTGTCTTATTTAATTGTGCCGGATCGCTTTTCCTTTTCTTTATGTTTCGTTTTTCTCCCTCTTCTTCTCCTATGTGCTTGTCGTTTCCTGCCGACCTTCTGCTTGTTTCGGTTATTTCTTTGGACTTCTTCTATTTTGACGCCCAGGTGCTTGAGGAGGCACCCGTAGAACTGTAGTACCCAACGTCTCGAGCGAGGGGAACCTTTTATTGTCAATCCCCCTTTCGTCACTGAACCCGATCTCGACGGACTGACGGTTCTTAAGGTGGCGTTTGTGGGGCGTATACTCCCGACGCAGCCCTAGGGGGCCCCGGCATGATCGGCGATAGCTTCCTGTCGGGGGTCCTGCCTCTAATTGTGGCTCCATGGTAGGTATGGGGGCACATTCATGGATGAATTTCTCTCTTCTTTTGTATATCGATGAATGTTTCTGTTGTACCCTCTCAGGCTCATGGGGTGGGCGACCAAGCCCCCGATTCGGCTTGTATTGGAAGACCGGGCTCTGTAGCCCCCCTGCGTTGGGCCCCAACCTTGCTCCTCCTTTGACCATCCTGACTTCTTCCCCAGCTCCCTTCCCTCCTCTGTGGTTGGGTCGAGCCTCAAGCCCCCAGTGGTGACCACTTCGTCCCCTGGTGCAGCTAAGTCTCTCGTTGTGACTATTTCGCCTTTTAACCCCTCTCTCTCTCTCTGGGGGTTCTCAACGCCGTCCGCGCCACAGCCGCACTCGCTCGATTCCTTCCCGTACTGATGCGTATCAGGCCTTGTTTGGTCCCGCTTCTTGGGCCAAATACTTTGATCTCCTCCCTCTTGATTCTGCGCCTCCTGATGATTTCTCCCTCCATCAGCATCTTGTTGATTCCGTGGATGCCTCTGTTACCTTCAACCCCACTCGTCTCGGTACACGTGTCGTTGCTGCTCCTTCTCAGGATGCAGCTTCCTGCTTGGCTGCCTTATCCTGCCTTGGGGAGATCCCTGTTCGGGTCTCAAAGAACGCCCGGTTGAATGCCAGTGTTGGCACTATTCTCCTCCCGCCCCATGTTGCGACCGGTGTTCGGAATCTGCAGGATTGCCACGATGATATTCGGCATATCCTTGATGCCCAAGGCCATTCTGTCCTCCAGGTAGACTCGTTTACTCGTCCCCCTCATAGTCGTCGCCGTCAACCTCTTCGGGTTGTGAAGATTACCTTTGATGGTAGGACTCTTCCATCCTCTGTCATTCTTGCTGGTGCCAGGTGCTCTGTCGAGGAGTACATTCCTTCTCCTAGGCTTTGTAACAAGTGCTGGAGGTTTGGGTATGGTGCCCTCCACTGCTCTGGGACTGTCTCTCTCTGTCCTTTGTGTGGGGGCGAAGGCCACTCTAAGTCGTAATGCACTTCTCCCCAAGCTCGCTGCCTCAACTGCGGTGAGGCCCATCCTACCTTCTCTCGTGCGTGTATCCATTACAAGCTTGAGGCAGCCGTCCCCAACTTGAAGCACTGGGAGCGTTTATCTTTTCCTGAGATGAGGCGCCAGGTTCGCCGGCTCCCGCCTTATGCTAACGTCTCTTATGCTCACGTGTTGTGCTCTTCCTCTCCTCGTCCTTCCCACCTTCCTCGGACCCACAACCGTTTTCAGGCCTTGGACCCTGATACGCCCACTGCCCCATCCTCTGTTCCTTTGAGTTCTGTCCAGAAGGGTCCCCCTCCTGGTCCTCTGTCTGGGGTTCACCTTCTTTCTGCCCGGTCTGTCATATCTCCTGTGTCTTCTTCCTCGTCTCCCTCCAATCCTCCTTCCCATCCTTCTCCTCCATCTATTGACTCTCCCCGCCGCCTG
>WNGS01159990.1:0-21177 GCA_020271785.1 Procambarus virginalis
GATCCTACATGATGTAATCATTGATGAGGCTGTCAGATGAGTGAGTAACGGTCGTGGAGCAGCAAGCCATAGCAGATGAAAATGCAGAGATGATCGCTATGAAAATCATAGCTGTGTCGAGGGGGTTGGCAGCGTTCCATGACAGGTGGCAGCGGTCCACAGCAAGCAACAGCAGGAGTGAAGATCCAGTTGTGAGGAGTGAGAATCCATGTTGTAGTCTATCGTGGCTGGGGTATCGTCAAAACTCTCCAGGGTCACCACTGTAACGTACGATTATGTTACGTTGTTGGGTAGATTAATTAGATACACAGTGTTTAGTGAGGTTCATATTTATTTAGTAGTCCTGGATACAGCAGTGTCGTAGACATTAAGACGAAGCCTGGAGCAGAGCAGAGAGCTGAGTGAGGCCGGAGTCGTGGAGCTCTTTATGGGAGAGCGTGGCGGCTCAATTGCGAATTGTGAGTGTCTGAACTCGGGGAGCGAGAGCGTGGCGGCTCGATGCGGTCGTAGTCTGCTGTCTGCTCTGTGTTGAAGCTGTAACGTCTTGGGTCGATTAGAACTGCCCACGCCGAGTACTACATTCTTGACTGGAGATTGTACTGGTTTGCTATTCTCAAATTGCTGGCTTATATACGGTTACTACATCTCACAGTAAGATAGGAGGGTGGAAAAAACGTTACCTGTAAATAGGGATAGGATAATAGCTTGTGTAATTAGTTATGCCATTAAGATGATGAGATAATGGAGCGAGTATAGGTTTACTCGCTACAAAGTCTAGTCAGCCTGCAGTCTACCCTCATGCATTCGAGCGCGCTACTAACCAAGAGCATTGCAACAACAAAAATCTACCACTCAACGAGACAGCCACTTGACCACTAAGAACTAACGAAGAAGAATGGATAGATTGAAGGATGAGCAGGGAACAAGTCTTGCACGACTCCAGGTCGAAGGTGTCACTGACCCAACAAGCAGCATCACGGAGGCAAAACATATGAGCATCACCATATGACAAGGGCAACAATAAACCCTCAAACTTGCATAAGGCGAGGGGAAAGACGCAGAAGAATAATCCATAATAAATCCTGGGCCCCGACCGGAGTTTCCAGGACCCACAGGAGGATGTGTCTCTACGGGAAGCCCAGGCACTGGTGCTGCAAAGCCGGTTGATCCTTGTCTATTACCAGACAGACTGACACCTGTGTAGGGCGCAACCTCGGGGTCGAGAGGAGGACTACCGAATGGAACCTAAATGTACCTATTCGGAAGCCATGCAGGCAGCACTCCACCAAGGAGAAAAGAACTTGAAAAGAAATTAAAACAAAACCCCAAAAGTGCACCACAACAACAGAGGGCCAGAGAGAGACAGATGCCGCTAGTTGCGCAGCACCGTGTGCCCCAACCAACAACAAACACTCCCTACCCAGGGCCAAACAAAAGCACCAAGACTGCTGCTGACCCAGAGGGCAAGGCAAATGCCAAGCGACAGCAACCCCTATGGAAGTGAAAACCCGAAAGCCCCAGGGAAGATAACACTAAGACCCTAGGGAGGTACTTACTTCCTAGGGCACCTAGGGAAGCAAACCGTAAGCGCATGCAGCCCGAAGTACAACTTTCTTCTGGCCACCACACCACCCACACAGCAGGCATAACCTGCAATGGCAAAATCCTGAAAGGAGATTGAGGTCAGAGATAACACCAGCCCCAGTCAGCTTTAGTTGATGGTAAGGCTTGTTCGCATTTGTGTTCCTCACGTGTTGCCCCAAAAAATGAGGTGATTTGATGAAATGCTATGCCCAAGATTACCATCCAAGTGCCGGCGGGGAAGTGGTTCAAATAGCTTCGGCTATCACTTCCTTATATCCGGTCGTGATGGTCAAGCAGATTAAGGCGTCCCTGTATATACCAGTTGCGTTGCTCCTGGCAGTATGGGTTCGAGTCACTTCTGGGGTGTGACTTTTCAGTTGCATATAGTCCTGGGGACGATTCAGGCTTGTTCACATTTGTGTTCCTCACGTGTTGCCCCCAAAAATAAGGCGATTTGATAAAATGCTATGCCCAAGATTACCATCCGAGTGCCGGCAGGGAAGTGGTTCAAATAGCTTCGGCTATCACTGCCTTATTGTCGGAAAATCCGACACCATTTAATAATATCAATGCAATTTGCAGATAATATTGCTGCTGCGTTGTAGACACAAGTTAACCCATAGAAAATGTAACTTGTAGTAGAATTTTCCGTCTATAGAAAACGGGATATCATTACCACATACTATTATAATTCACCAGCTATTGTGTTAGAATTATTCTTAAATACATTAGTCATTGGACTTTTACCATCATAAAACATCTCATTTTAATTAACTTAATTATTAGTAGCAAAATAGAGTAAATGTGACCCTTCCTATCAGTTACTGACATCTCTACAAAGTGAGGGAGGCATCAGTAGGAGGGAGGGGTCAGCCATTGTTGTTAGACCACAGAGTCGTGGGCAAATTCGGCTCCTATATAAATTCTCTTGGACGAAGTGTTATGGAAACCAAAGGTCTGCCATCATCAACACGCTGTCATCAATACAAGGGAGGTGTCTTTCCGAAACTCGTTTATCTAATCATTTTTGGCCATTAATGTTAGGTGGATATTTTGGGCAACGGGTTAGAACACGAATGATCGACTCAAAAAAGGTAATTAAGCCTTGGTCTATATGATTAATTGTACAGTGTTTTCTCTGATATAGCTGTCATATATTAGGATTCTGGCTTTACAGCTAGCACCTTTGACAGGTACAAGAAGAGGAAGCAAGACTTAATACATCAGTTACTGGGTGATTGTTCCTGGCCTCAAAGAGGATAATTTGGTGTCTGCATCCTAGTTATACCTGGTGAACTAAGCCTGCTGTATAATAAGAAAAGGAACCTCCAATCATATACACTGATGGTTCCCTACACCGCACCACGGGAACCATCGGTGTATATGATTCGAGAGCATTCTCTCTCTCAAATCATATACACTGGTGTAGGGAACCATCAGTGTATATGATTTGAGAGCATTCTCTCTCTCTCAAATCATATACACTGATGGTTCCCTACACCGCACCATGGGTGCAGCTGGAAGTGCAGTTGTTCTGACAATGGGCGAGGCTTGTACTTTGAGTGGGGAGTCCGTATAAACAACTGAGCCTCTACCCTTCAGACTGAACTATTTGCCTTGCTCCTTGCACTGAAATGTGTACAAGTCTCCAAACTTGATACATTAATTGTAAGTGACTCCTTATCATCCTTAAATGCTCTCAACTCTTTAAGACATAACTGTAACATGCTCGTGTCCGAAGCTAGATACAAATACAACAAAATTATTAAGGACGGTAACAGAGTCCATTTCATGTGGTCTCCATCTCATGTTGGCCTCCGAATGCATGATAGAGCTGATAAGTTAGCCAAAGTATCTGCTTTTAAAGGAGCCGTTGAGTGTAACCTTGGATTGTCAATGAGCAATCTGAGAGCAGCAGTACACCGAGAACTTCAACAAGATCTTGTAGATCTGAGGCAAAGTGAAATTGACACCAGTAATTCCATCTATCATCATACTATCATGCAAGAGGAGCCACACATCTATGGATCATCCAATGAAATCAGCAGGCTTCTAGATGTTACTACTGCTCGGCTTAGACTCGGTTACAAGTATCTCTGGGAATTCTCATTATCTGCCGATGTAGACCTGACCAAATGTAAACTGTGTCAACAAAATTATTCGCGCACCCTCCGTCACTATGTGATGGAGTTCGAAAAGATACGTGAATTTAGAGACAATTCTATAACCAATGTTCCAGCGATGTGTAAATATTTCATTCAAAATGATCTGCTACCAGAAATTTTAGCCAAATATCCCCAGTTTGCTAACTGTAGGTAGTAACTGAGTGATTGTAACCTATCCACCGCTGCCCGCTGGATGGGGGGCGGTGTGCAGGACAAACATATAAATTGTGACACTAGCTCTCCACGTATGTCAGTTGCTTAATTTAAAACCTGTACCTGAGGTCGATCTCGAACCCATTGTTGATGTGACGACTTATATTGAATTTTGTAACTAGCTCATCAAGATTGTAACTTGCTTAGCTAAATGAATTGTGGGGTTCAGTCCCTGAGCCCGTTATATGCCTCTGTAACCCTTTCCACTACCGCCCACGGGATGGGTATGGGGTGCATAATAAATGAACTAAACTAACTAACTAAACTCAATGTATACTAATATATGTAGTTTAATACTGTAGTTTGATTGGCTGCATATATATAAATTCAATATAACCCCCCCCCCTAATGTGTATGGATCGATTTGTGAGATTATTGCAGAAATACAGTCCACTTAACATCATACCAATTGCTATTGAAGTGTATATATTAACGTAAATATAAATTCTATATAAATTCATATAAATTAAATATGTGAGAAAAGCTGTTGGGCCGGATGGAATCTTGCCATGGGTATTGAAAGAGTGTGCAGGAGCACTTTGCTTACCACTCTCCATAGTGTATAGTAAGTCACTGGAAACGGGGGACCTACCAGAAATATGGAAGACTGCTAATGTAGTACCAATATACAAAAAGGGTGACAGACAAGAGGCACTGAACTACAGGCCATGCAGTGTCCTTAACTTGTATACCATGCAAGGTGATGGAGAAGATTGTGAGAAAAAACCTAGTAACACATCTGGATAGAAGAGACTTCGTGACAACCCATCAACATGGGTTCAGGGAGGGTAAATCTTGCTTTACAGGCTTGATAGAATTCTACGATCAGGTGACAAAAATTAAGCAAGAAAGAGAAGGCTGGGCGGACTGCATTTTTTTGGACTGTCGGAAAGCCTTTGACACAGTACCCCATAAAAGGTTGATGCATAAGCTGGAGAAACAGGCAGGAGTAACTGGTAGGGCGCTCCAGTGGATAAGGGAGTACCTAAGCAATAGGAAGCAGAGAGTTACAGTGAGAGGTGAGACCTCAGACTGGCGTGAAAAGTCACCAGTGGAATCCCACAGGGCTCTGTACTTGGACCTATCCTGTTTCTGATATACGTAAATGATCTCCCAGAGGGTATAGACTCATTCCTCTCAATGTTTGCTGACGACGCCAAAATTATGAGAAGGATTAAGACAGAGGAGGACAGCTTGAGGCTTCAAGAAGACCTGGACAAGCTGCAGGAATGGTCAAACAAATGGTTGTTAGAGTTTAACCCAAGCAAATGTAATGTAATGAAGATAGGGGTAGGAAGCAGGAGACCAGATACAAGGTACCATTTGGGAGATGAAATACTTCGAGAGTCAGAGAGAGAGAAAAACCTGGGGGTTGATATCACGCCAGATCTGTCCCCTGAAGCTCATATCAAGAGGATAACATCAGCAGCACAAGGCTAACATAAGAACGGTCTTTAGAAACTTGTGTAAGGAATCTTTCAGAACATTATATACCACAGCTGAATTATTCAATCGAAGCAAGTGACATCAAGTCAGCTTATAGAGTGGGTACGAAATCATCTGGCACAAATAACAGGAAGATACGTGTGAAGTTAGATAGCTGCTCCCGCAAGTCTGACCTTATCACTGCTGCAGTCGGTGGGAAATCCAATGTTTATGTGAACGAATGTCTAACCAGATTCAGACAAAATCTCTTATATAAACTACGTGGAATCTGCAAAAGTTCCCCTGCTATTAAACATTGTTTTGTGCGCGATGGTAAAATAATAGCTAGGAAGACTGACTCTGGAAAAACTTATGTCATAACCACTGAGGCACACCTCACTTCCTTCCTGGCTGACTGTGGGATATCAGCTGAATAATTTGATCATAATTTGTAGTCTCACATACAACCAAAGTGTACTTAAGCTCTGCCTTTCCTTTCCAAAGGTTTTTTATTTGTATTTTTATTTTTATTTTTTGTTTGCCATCTTTGCCTGTTTTTTACTCTTAATTATTTGTTCTTAGTTAATCCCCTTGTCACTAAACCTAGGGATCTTATTACCCTGTTATATTTAAAGTAACTTGGTATTTTGTTTCATGTAATCATTTATTGGAATTAAGCAATAGTATAATTGTTTGTATCATCTACCACAGTATCATAGTAAAATCTTCCACATTATAATACTCTCAACCTTACACTTAGATTTTATTAGAGTAAAATTCAAGATTTACTCAGATATACATGTCATCTTTTGTTTTCTTTCTTTTCGGAATTATCTATTTGAGCTCACTTTGTTTTCTTAGGTTCATACCAACTATAGGATTTTAATTAACCATTACTAAGCTAATTATCCTCAAGTTCATTTTACTTTATGATTATTATTTTTCTCATTATTTTTTATTTTATATTTATATTGTCAGTCTCTACTGATTTTTTGTTTTTTATTTTACCTACTTCTGTGTCCTTCCTGGCTATCTATTGGATCTCAATTTTACTTCTAAATTGTTACTATTTATTGTATTTGCTTTTATTCCTGTGCTTTCCTATCATGTATCTTGTATCGTGATCCCTCTGCATCTCTATGCACACTGATATTGATCCTGATCAAAATCTTCTGTCTCATATCTACACCAACCAGCACATTGATCATCATTATTGCAAGTATTTCACAGCACACCAGGCTAAAAACAAACTCCAAAATAACACCAGTTTATCAGTTTACAACCAAAATGTTAGATCACTTGGTAAACATTTTGACGATTTAAATGCATTACTCACAGTACTAGGTACTAACTTATCGTTCATTATTTTAACAGAAACTTGGCTAAATAAAAACTATACCCAACTCTACAACTTAGCTGGTTATAAAGCCATTCATAACTGTAGGCCAAATAAAAAAGGTGGTGGCACAGCTATATATTACCGAGATACATTTATCTGCAACAGTATTATTAGTGACAGAGATGACTACTGTGAATATACTTTTGCTCAGTTTACAATTAAATCCCTTAAATCCTCATTGACTATTGGAGCCATCTATAGATTTCCCAATACTAACATAGCTTCTTTCTCAGACAACCTAAGTAATCTTATTATAAACAACAATCTCAACAAAAACCACATCATTCTGGGAGGAGACTTTAATATTGACCTGGGTCAACAAAATTGCTCTCAAGTTGACTATTTCCTTAACAGCATGAACTCCTGTATGCTAATCCCCACAATCACCAAACCTACCCGAGTCACTCAAACATCAGCCACTACCTTGGACCACATATGGACAAACATAACAGCTCCCCTTGTATCTGGTATAATCTACGACAGAACAACTGACCACTATCCTACCTTTCTCATAGCGAACATGGACATAACACCACCAAAAAGCAAGAAACTTTCATTTAGGCTACACAGTGAATCAGCTTTGGGCAATCTTACAGATGCATTTCACAATATTAACTGGGATTCTGAATTCAATAATACCCAGGATATAAATTCATTAGCTAACCTCTTCCTCTCCAAAACTCTAAGCCTCTACAACCTTCATTGTCCCCTTCTTACCAAGCAAGTAACTGACAAAAGATTAAACAATCCATGGCTCACAAGCGGCATTCTCAATTCAATCAACAAGAAACATGAATATGAAAAGAAACTTAGGATTGGCCTAGTTTCAAAGGAAGTAGCTAAAAGGTACTCATCAATGCTTACCAGTATCATAAAAAGGCAAAACTTGCATATTATGTGAATAGATTCAATGAAGCAAAAGGCAACATGAAAAGCACTTGGAAAACCATCTCTAGTATCCTAGGAACTAAACAACACTCACATAACCAAATAAAACTCTACAAGGATGGGGATAAACCGTCAACTGATTTAGAAATGGCAAATGAATTTAATAGTTTCTTTTCATCGGTTGGTGCTAATCTTGCCAGTAAAATCCCACAGACTCAGACACATATTAACACATATCTCTCAGGCAGCTATCCAAACTCTCTACTCCTTTCACCAATCAGCCCGGCAGATGTTGTGTCCATCATACACTCTCTAAAAACAAAGGCAGGGAACACCAGTGAAATTCCGTCCATTGTATACAAGAGAGCCTCCCATGCCCTTGCCCCACCCATAGCCCTACTGTTCAACAAATCTATAGAGTGTCACACCTTCCCTGATATCCTCAAAAAAGCAAGAGTAACGCCAGTCCATAAAGGAGGCAATCCGGCGGACATAAACAATTATAGACCAATATCAAATCTACCCATTCTATCAAAAATATTTGAAAAAATTATTTACAAACAGCTCTATTCCTACCTCGTAAAATTCGACATACTCAGCCCCTGCCAGTTTGGCTTCAGGTCCCAAAAGAGCACCAACGATGCAATCATTAGTCTCCTTGACGTAATCTACTCAGCACTTGACAAAAATGAGTTTCCGATTGGACTCTTCATTGACCTAAGAAAAGCCTTTGATACTGTTAATCACAACTACCTCTTACTTAAACTCCAGCATTATGGAATCCGAGGCCTTGCCCTTGACTACATCCGATCCTATCTTAGTGACAGACACCAATATGTAACTATCAATGAAACAACTTCTTCCACTCTACCAATTACCGTTGGAGTGCCACAGGGCAGTATCTTAGGACCTCTTCTATTTCTTATATATATAAACGATCTGCCTAATGTCTCTAATATTCTCAAACCTATATTGTTTGCTGACGATACTACTCTTATCTATTCAGACCTCAACCCACATACACTAAATAATGTTGTGAATAATGAATTAAAAAAAGTCCACTTATGGATGTCAACTAACAAACTAACATTAAACATCGAAAAGACTTACTACATCTTATTTGGAAGCAAATCATCAAATGCAATTCAGCTACAGATAGACAACATTAACATCAGTAATAAAAATGATGGCAAGTTTCTTGGCCTATTCCTAGACAAGAGACTCAACTTCAGCACCCACATTCAACACATAACTAAGAAAGTCTCTAAGACAGTTGGTATACTCTCCAAAATCAGATATTATGTTCCTAACTCTGCTCTCCTCTCTCTCTATTATGCTCTAATCTACCCCTATCTTAATTATGGTATCTGTGCATGGGGGTCTACCACTGCAAACCACCTTAAGCCCATCATCACCCAGCAAAAATCTGCTATCAGAATAATAACTAACTGCTTTCAGACAACACTCAGCTCCCTTGTTTAAATCCCTAAACTTGCTAAATATTAACTCCCTCCACACATTCTCTTGTGTCAACTACATCTACAAAACCCTGTTCTTAAATGCAAACCATGCTCTGAAACTCTCTCTGGACAGATGTAATAGGACCCATTATCACCACACCAGAAATAAATATCTCTTTGATATCCCCAGGGTCAAACTTAATCTGTGTAAACACTCTATGCAAATTAAGGGACCTAGTCTATGGAACTCACTCCCTAGTGAATTGAAAAACTGTAAAACTTTTGCCTTATTTAAAAACAAAACCAAAAAGTACTTAATTTCATCTTCTTAGTTTCCTACACTGAGCTTTATTTTTTGCTCTGTATCTAGTGTTACCCAATCTCCTAATTCTTATGTATTTAACCCAAACAACCTTATCATTGTGTTCATTGCTGTCTTCCTTTATGTGCTAGCCATTTGCTGTATTGTGCCTACCAAATTTTGTCAACTACCATTCAAGCTTTCATTGCAATCAATCTTAGCTACCTAAGTGCTTTATTATACTGTACCTACAATTTTCTCTCATCTTTTTTTTTTTTTTTCTTTTCTTGCCATGTAACTGTTATCATTTCTTTTTTATAATTTTTGCTAGTATTTACCTACTAAAAATTTTCTTAGATTAAGGACCTGCCCGAAACGCTGCGCGTACTAGTGGCTTTACAAGATTGTAATTACCATATTATATATTCTCACATTCCCAATGTACCTTCTTGTATATGAATAAATAAATAAATAAATAAANTATGTAAAATCACTTTATGTATGTACCTTCCTGAATAAACATTTATTTATTTATTTATTTATTTGTACTGTGGTGGCTAGGGTACTGTGCACCTTGTATTGTGGTGGTATGGTACTGTGCACCTTATACTGTGGTGGGTATGGTACTGTGCACCTTGTACTGTGGTGGCTAGGGTACTGTGCACCTTGTACTGTGGTGGCTAGGGTACTGTGCACCTTGTACTGTGGTGGCTATGGTACTGTGCACCTTGTACTGTGGTGGCTAGGGTACTGTGCACCTTGTACTGTGGTGGCTAGGGTACTGTGCACCTTGTACTGTGGTGGCTAGGGTACTGTGCACCTTGTACTGTGGTGGCTATGGTACTGTGCACCTTGTACTGTGGTGGCTATGGTACTGTGCACCTTGTACTGTGGTGGCTAGGGTACTGTGCACCTTGTACTGTGGTGGCTATGGTACTGTGCACCTTGTACTGTGGTGGCTATGGTACTGTGCACCTTGTTCTGTGGTAGCTATGGTACTGTGCACCTTGTACTGTGGTGGCTATGGTACTGTGCACCTTGTACTGTGGTGGCTAGGGTACTGTGCACCTTGTACTGTGGTGGCTAGGGTACTGTGCACCTTGTACTGTGGTGGCTAGGGTACTGTACTCCTTGTTCTGTGGTTACTATGGTACTGTGCACTTTGTACTGTGGTGGCTAGGGTACTGTGCACCTTTTACTGTGGTGGCTAGGGTACTGTGCTCCTTGTTCTGTGGTTACTATGGTACTGTGCACCTTGTACTGTGGTGGCTAGGGTACTGTGCACCTTGTACTGTGGTGGCATTGGTACTGTGTACCTTGTACTGTGGTGGCTATGGTACTGTGCACCTTGTACTGTGGTGGCTAGGGTACTGTGCACCTTGTACTTTGGTGGCTAGGGTACTGTGCACCTTGTACTGTGGTGGCTATGGTACTGTGCACCTTGTACTGTGGTGGCTAGGGTACTTTGCAACTTGTACTGTGGTGGCTAGGGTACTGTGCACCTTGTACTGTGGTGGCTAGGGTACTGTGCACCTTGTACTGTGGTGGCTAGGGTACTGTGCACCTTGTACTGTGGTGGCTAGGGTACTGTGCACCTTGTACTGTGGTGGCTATGGAACTGTGCACCTTGAAATGTGGTGGCTATGGTACTGCGCACCTTGTATTGTGGTGGCTATGGTACTGTGCACCTTGTACTGTGGTGGCAATGGTACTGTGCACCTTGTACTGTGGTGGCTAGGGTACTGTGCACCTTGTACTGTGGTGGCTAGGGTACTGTGCACCTTGTGCTGTGGTGGCTAGGGTACTGTGCACCTTGTACTCATCCTGTGGTGGCTAGGGTACTGTGCATCTTGTACTGTGGTGGCTAGGGTACTGTGCACCTTGTACTGTGGTGACTAGGGTACTGTGCACCTTGTACTGTGGTGACTAGGGTACTGTGGTGGCTAGGGTGCTGTGCACCTTGTACTGTGGTGGCTAGGGTACTGTGCACCTTGTACTGTGGTGACTAGGGTACTGTGGTGGCTAGGGTGCTGTGCACCTTGCACTGTGGTGGCTAGGGTACTGTGCACCTTGTACTGTGGTGACTAGGGTACTGTGGTGGCTAGGGTGCTTTGCACCTTGCACTGTGGTGGCTAGGTTACTGTGCACCTTGTATTGTGGTGACTAGGGTACTGTGCATCTTATACTGTGGTGGCTAGGATACTGTGCACCTTGTACTGTGGTGGCTAGGGTACTGTACGTGCATCTTATACTGTGGTGGCTAGGATTCTGTGGACCTTGTACTGTGGTGGCTATATTGTGCACCTTGCACTGTGGTGGCAAGGGGTACTGTGCACCTTGCACTGCGGTGGCTAGGGTACTGTGCATCGTATACCGTTGTGGCTAGGATACTGTGCACCTTGTACTGTGGTGGCTATACTATGCACATTGTACTGTGGTGGTTATACTGCGCACCTTGTACTGTGGTGGCAAGGGTACTGTGTACTGGTACTGTGCACAAGGTACTGTGCACCTTGTTCTGTGGTGGCTATACTGTGCACCTTGTACTGAGGTGGCTAAGGTACTGTTCACCTTGTATCGTGGTGTCTAGGGTACTGTGCACTTTGTACTCACCCTGTGGTGGATAGGGTACTGTGCAACTTGTACTAACCCTGTGGTGGCTAGGGTGCTGTGCAACTTGTACTCGCCCTGTGGTGGCTAGGGTACTGTGCAACTTGTACTTACCCTGTGGTGTCTAGGGTACTGTGCACTTTGTACTCACCCTGTGGTGGCTAGGGTACTGTGCAACTTGTACTCACCCTGTGGTGGCTACGGTACTGTACACCTTGTTCTCATCCGTTGGGGGCTAAGATACTGTGCACCTTGTACTGTGGTGGGTATGGTACTGCGCACCTTGTACTGTGGTGACTAGGGTACTGTGCACCTTGTACTGTGGTGGCTAGGTTACTGTGCACCTTGTATTGTGGGGACTATGGTACTGTGAACCTTGTACTGTGGTGGCTAGGGTACTGTGCATCTGATACTGTGGTGGCTAGGATACTGTGCACCTTGTACTGTGGTGGCTATACTGTGCACCTTGTACAGTGGTGGCAAGGGGTACTGTGCACCTTGTACTGCGGTGCCTAGGGGAATGTGCATCTTATACTTTGTGGCTAGGATACTGTGCACCTTGTACTGTGGTGGCTATACTGTGCACCTTGTACTGTGGTGGTTATACTGTGCACCTTGTACTGTGGTGGCTATACTGTGCACCTTGTACTGAGGTGGCTAGGGTACTGTGCACCTTGTATTGTGGTGGCTAGGGTACTGTGCACCTTGTACTCACCCTGTGGTTGCTAGGGTGATGTGCACCTTGCACTCACCCTGTTTTGGCTAGGGAACTGTGCACCTTGTACTCACCCTGTGGTTGCTAGGGTACTGTGCACCTTGTACTCACCCTGTGGTTGCTAGGGTACTGTGCACCTTGCACTCATCCTGTGGGGTATTGGGTACTGTGCTCCTTGTTCTCACCCTGTGGTGGCTAGGGTACTGTGCACCTTGTACTCATCGTGTGGTGTCTAGAGTACAGTGCACCTTGTACTCATCCTGTGGTGGTGTCCAGGGTACTGTGCACCTTGTACTCATCCTGTGGTGGCTAGGGTACTGTGCACCTTGTACTCATCCTGTGGGGGGCTAGGGTACTGTGCACCTTGTACTCATCCTGTGGGGGGCTAGGGTACTGTGCACCTTGCACTCATCCTGTGTTGATAGGGTACTGTGAATCTTGTAATCATGTAGTGGCTAGGGTACTGTGCACCTTGTTCTTATCCTGTGGGGGGGGGGGGCTAGGGTACTGTGCTCTTTGTTCTCACCCTGTGGTGGCTAGGGTACTGTGCACCTTGTACTGTTCCTGTGGTGGCTAGGGTACTGTGCACCTTGTACTCACCCTGTGGTGGCTAGGGTGCTGTGCACCTTGTTCTCATCCTGTGGGGGCTAGGATCCTGTGCACCTTGTACTGTGGTGGCTATGGTACTGTGCACCTTGTACTGTGGTGGCTAGGGTACTGTGCACCTTGCACTGTGGTGCCTAGGGTACTGTGTATCTTGTACTGTGGTGGCTACGGTACTGTGTATCTTTTTTTTTTTTTTTTTATTTATATTTTTACATGCAAGCATGCTTATAAGTACAATAAAACAATACAAACGCAAACAACAGAACGTGCAAAAACAGAAAGGACATAAACACAAAAAACGCCGGCCGGAAGGGCCGATCACACAATAACAATAAGTACAAAACAAATTACAATAAGCACAAAACAAATTATAACAATTACAGAGCAAACTACAACAATAAATAGCAACAAATGACAACAATAGAGCCGCACATAGCTGAAAACAAAACCAGAATCGATACCAAAACATGTAATAAACAGAACAAGGCTACCAGCACCGCAAAAACACACGGAGAGGCACCAACATAAAACGTAAAAAGAACAATAATAAGAACAAATATAATAAGAAAGGAATACATGACAAAAGCATACACCAGACCGAGCCCCTCCAACAGCCTGAAGGGCACTCAGCACCACACAAACATACACACAAAACACAAAACACAAAACATTACATATCAATCACTCGGTCTTGCGGAATTTCCCCAGGACAAAACTGACCAGGGAGATACTTTTCAGGGAACTTCTTATGAGGATATTTTCCTTTATAGACCTCCCAAATCATATACTCCTGCATGGTGGGGGGATTACCCCCCAGCGCCCGCGGGCCCGACATAAACTCCGGAACCACCAGATCAGGCGGAAGCGGCCAGTCTCGAAGTTCAAAAGGACAAGTCGCATAACGAGGCTTGGGAGCGCGCGCCACGCCCCCTGACGTAGCAGATGACACCGATGAATCGGACGCGGGCTGACGAGACGGTCGCGCCGCCGGAAGCACAGGAGCAGGGGATAAGCGACGAGAAGGCAATACCTCCACCGAGATCACAGGGGACACTGAAGAAAATGTCGTAGATGGAAGAGTCGTCAAAACCGCAGACGATGAAACAGGGACCGATGCAGTCATCACAGAATCACCAGAACGAGCAGTCTTTTTCAACAGCATCACCAGGCCACCCCGCTCACCACGGACGTCAGCAGGGGTCACCACCCCCCACGAAGAACCGGATCCATCCGAGGCAGGCGATGCTCCCGAAGCAGGAACCGCAGACACGAGATCGGAAGTGGAAGCCGAAATACCGGCACATTCATCCTCTGGCAAATGTACCTCCGCCGTCACCGTAGTACGCAACGCAACTGTAGCCACCCCTCCGTCGCCGGCAGACTCACATGCGTCGAAATCACCAACGTCTACCCATGCAGGCGACGCACGCCGGGAACGCTTAGGCTCGGGCCGCAGATCATCAGAGCCGGAGGCCGACTCAGACATACGCTCAACACAAGCCGGCCGAAACGACGCACGCCGCAATACTGCAGCATCCTCCACCACATGGGGTACCAGGCCAGACACAGAAGGAAGCGCCGAATCCACCCCAGCACCCAGTACAGCCGGAGCAAACGTCGAGGGTGCAGGGACAGGGTCAGATGCAGCAGAGGAAGACGGGGGAGTCGTAGACTGAAGAACTCCAGAGTCACTAGGCGGAGCAGGACGATCACCAGGCGATGACACAACCTCCGGAGGAGAATCCACCACCATAGAGGGCGCACCTGGCGACACAGGGGGCATATCCGCGGCGAGAGAGGCGTCTACATCCACAGAATCCTCCTCCACAGGAAGCGGAGGAAAATCTTCCTCACTGAATAGGTTCACGGGAGCAACGGCCGGCGCAGAACAAGCAGCAGCCTGATGGCCCAACAGCCCACAACGATAACACGTCCGAGGCTGTCGGGCGTAAAACACGCGAACTGTGTACCCCATCAGGCGCACAGAGGACGGAATATCCTCCCGGAGCCTCATGCCCAGGGTACGAATGTTCGTCCTCACACCTTTCAGGGTGCTTGAAGTGACCACGTTCACCCGTACACTAACCACCGCTCCAAAACGGCCGAAGTACCGCCTTAGCAGGCCCTCCGGAAACTCCAATGGAGCTCCATGCACGCTAACGTATGTGAGGGCACCACTCCTATCAGAGATAGAAACCGTGCCCCCACCATCCGGCAGGGGTAATGTCCGCCCCTCGTAACGACGTAGAAATTCGCGATAAGCCAACTCCTCAGTGAACTTCACGATCACTCGACGAGCTGTCACCAGCTCGACTCCGTAAATGTCAAGCACAGGAACATGCAGCATCTCACACACTTGCGCCATCTCCGGGTACCCAGCCCGGCTGGAAAATTCAAATCCCACAGACTGAGCCCGCAGTATAGGTGGAAGGGGGACCCCCATCGTCAACGCCACGTCAACACAGGCAGGCAGACACACCTGCCCCCAACCGGCCAATTATGGAAACACTCCCACAGCCGGAGCGCCGCGCACACACGTCCGACCCCTACCGAAGCTCGGGCCGGTCTCCACATTGACAAGTCACACTGTGTATCTTGTACTGTGGTGGCTAGGGTACTGTGTGTCTTGCACTGTGGTGGCTAGGGCACTGTGCACCCTGTACTCATCCTTTGGTGGCTAGGATATTGTGCACCATGTACTCATCCTGTGGTGGCTACATTGTGCACCTTGTACTGTGGTGGCTAGGGTACTGTGCACCTTGTACTCATCCTGTGGTGGCTAGGGTCCTGTGCATCTTGTACTCATCTGTGTTGGCTATGGGTGCACCTTGTACTGTGGTGACTAGGGTACTGTGCACCTTGTATTGTGGTGGCTAGGGTACTGTGCATCTTATACTGTGGTGGCTAGGATACTGTGCACCTTGTACTGTGGTGGCTATACTGTGCACCTTGTACTGTGTTGGCAAGGGGCACTGTGCACCTAGTACTGCGGTGACTAGGGTACTGTGCATCTTTTACTCTTGTGGCTAGGATACTGTGCACCTTGTACTGTGGTGGCTATACTGTGCACCTTGTACTGTGGTGGTTTTACTGTGCACCTTGTACTGTGGTGGCAAGGGTACTGTGCACCTTGTGTGGGAAAAACCTGCTGTGATTGATATAAGAGGAGACTACCAGGGACTTGTACTGAACTAAATTAAAAAATTTACTGTATGCAAATTAATTCAACTAAAATCTCTAGCTAGGGTTGTAAATCCTAGCTCCTCTTTTCCTAATGACAGATAATGGGCTGTAAGGGGCAGGTGGGGTGAGTGAATTAGTTGATAGGTTGATTGCAGTTCCACGTCCACCTGCCAACAGGTATCTCACATCAGCTTGTATTTTATACAAGGATAAGATTTTATAAATTCAGTTATATAACTGAACACTGGCTCTGTTTAAATCAGAGATTTAAACATACACAGTCTAGCCTAGCACCTTAGCAATTAACAGCCAATACACTTATACTTTAAACAACTTAAATTGTAAATTGTAAAGTATGATAAATGACCTAAATATGGTCTAAGTACTGTTACTGAGTACTAAAATTATATTCAATTAAATGAACTTATATGATTACTTAAAAAATAACTAAGCAAGCAATTGTTAACTTAATTTATATATATTCAAGTATATGCAATGTATATGATCAATGTATATGATTAAATACAGTCAGCTTGTTGTATCTCTTCCTACACTCTGGACACTCATGAGTATTTGTTTACTTATTGTACCAACTTTTCTGACAGTGGACACTCATGAGGTTCAGAGCTTGGATAAGACTTTGCTGTACCACAATATTAATAATAAACTCACAGAAATATGAGGCGTTGCCTCGCCTTTTTACCGAAAGACAGATTTATAGAATATTAAAGTCACAAGCATACAATTGGCCAATCATATACCAAAATAACATTCAATATACTTCTCTGCCAGTCGGGTGCCTGTCTGACAAGTGTGCCAGACTGAATAAACTCTCTTGGCGAGTTTAGGCACGATATTTTATAAAACAGCGTTGCTGTATGATGTACTAGTAGCGTTGCTACGGATATTGGACTGCGTTGCAGAAGATTGATGAAGATTAGGGATGAGATATTAGGGATGAAGGAGGTGGAGACTGCGTCACTGAGTGCTCCACTTCACTCTTATTTTACATAAATGTTCTAGGATTTTCCTTGTTGATATATTGTCCAGGTACTCCCCCAGTTCTAGAGAGTGTTCACTGGTGATAATGATATTAGATAAGGTGTCCGAAGCCAAAAATGTTCGCTAAGGGACCGTCACTGTTCACAGTTGTGTAAACATACGCGTTCTGCCCGCGGGCTGTGGTGGGCGCTTCTCTCCCGAGATGCCCCCCCCATCCCCCTTGAAAGGGGTAGCTTTGAATGAATATCGATTGATTATTTTTACAGTCTAGACTTATGATTGAGATAAGATGTGATTATAATAAAATTAGATATAGGATTTAAAGATTATAAGTAGTACTTGATAATACCACTGACTCTTAATAAGGATTCGATTTTATCTCTACCGGATACTACGTCAGTGTTCCAACAAATTTTTAATTAACGAATCCTTCTAGAAGCTTCTGGATCCTTGAGAGATCATGCACAAAGTCACGTAGGCATCTATAGGGCCCTATGGCGTACGTGATCATAGTGGCATCATCTAGGATCAAGCTATATATAATGAATCTATTGTGATTCTGATATGATTCTGATATGATATAGATTTGATATAGATATGATATAGATATGATTTGATATGATATTGATATGATATAGAAATAATACATTTCTTAGATGATTATTAGATATGGTGGGTAAAAATTTCCCACATCTTCCAGAGGGAGAGAACTGGCACAGAGTCCTATACTAAGGACAGTAGTAACCATATGTATTTATTTACTCTCCATCGGATTGATAATACAAGTGCAAATTTTGCTTGCACTTTTGTGCGGCTGTCCGTTGTGGACGATTGTGCCTGTTAGGAGTCTGTGGGTCATGTGTAGTTAGAATGTCTTGAGGTCTCTCAGGATCTAACTGCAGCTGGCTCACTGATTCCATGTGGATGAGTTTGTCCAATGTCTTCAGGGAAGTTGTTCCTTTAGACAGGATCTTGACTATTCTCAAAATCCCCTGGCTATCTGGATGGACTGAGACAACTTTACCTAATGGCCAGTCAGCCCTAGGGCCATCACTGTCTACCAAGACAATATCGCCAGGTTGGAGATTAGATATATTATGTGGGACATTGGCCCCATAGTGATGTTCTCGTAGAGATGTAAGATATTCTTTTGTCCAAACATCATTCCATTTTTGGATTATGCTGGACAGATGCTTATACCCCTGAACCAACTCGCTCTGACCCACATATGAGGGATCTCTGATCTCATCATCCACTAGAGATGGTACTGGAGTCAGAAGTCTTCCATACATTAGGTGTGCAGGACTTAATGGCTCATGTTGAGTAGGATCATCAGACAAGTAAGTCAACGGCCGGTTATTCACCCTTGATTCTATTTCCGTGATTACTGTCTGGAGTTCTTGAAGATTGATTTTCTGACGGTGTAGAGATTTTCTCAAGGATCTTTTGACAGTTCCTATTAACCGTTCATAAAATCCTCCGTGCCATGGGGCTCTTGGAGGGATAAATTTCCATCTGCAATGACGCTGTTCCAGTGTGGAAGTAACTGCAGGATGGGAACAGATTTCCCGTAGACATGCTTCTCCAGCTACCAAGTTTGCTCCGTTGTCTGAAATCATCAGCTTGGGGCATGATCGGCGTGCTGCGAATCTGCGGAAAGCTTGAATAAATGATTGAGCAGTCATATCGGGTGTTACCTCTAAATGTACTGCCCTGGTGGTAGCACAGGTGAACAGACAGATGTATGCCTTGATAGGTTGCTTATCTGGAGTCCCTGTTAGATATATTGCTCCTGTATAATCTACTCCGGTCGTTTCGAAAGGATGTAGATGGACCACACGTTCTTTGGTAGGGGTGGTGGCCCTGGATAAGAGCAAGTTTTTGCATCGTACCTTCGGCATATCATGCAATTTTTCAAGATTGATTTGACTGACTGTCTTCCCTGAGGAATCCAGTACTGTTGTCTGATTTGTGTGAGTGTGTCTAACACTCCTCCATGTTTGATGATTTGTTGATGTGTATGTAACACAATCAACCTGGTGATCCAATGATTTTTTGGTAAAAGCCATGGATGCACGGTATCTAGATTGACATCTGCGTGTTTAAGTCTCCCTCCACAACGCAGAATGTTGTGATTTTCTTGGTCTATCCACAGACCGAGATTGTGTTTTAACTTATGCGGAAGATTTTCATAGTTTTACCATAAGTTTCTCTCTGGGCTTGTCTTACCCAATAGATAAGTGCATCAGGAAAAGTGTATTTTATACCTTTTTTCCTGAGATATTGAAACACGTTCTGTGTTACATTGATTAATTTGATGAGCGAGGAGTAACGAGTACAATCCAAGACTGATATTTGAGCTTGCTGCCTGGTGGTAGTTATGGTTTGTGTCGTGATGACGTGCGGCTTTTGTTCAGGCCAACTGCCATTCACTAACCATCTAGGCCCATAAAACCAAATATCTGCCTTTGCAAATTGTTTAAACGTCATACCTCTTGATAAGAGATCAGCTGGATTATCTTTTGTTGGTACATGCAACAATTGAAAGCCTGCGGAAATTTCTTTAATTTCCGAGACGCGATTTTTTACATAGGGAGTCGGACAGTTGTCGTTTCGTACCCATTGTAAAACAGCTTCATTGTCAGACCATATAATGACATCTTTGATGTTCATGGTAGACAAGACTTGTTTGATATGCACAGCTAAGCGTGTGGCTGTTAGCAGTGCTGTTAGTTCCATCTGAGGCAAAGTCCTCTTTTTTAATGGAGCGACTCTGGCCTTAGAGGTGATAAGATATGATTGATTAGAAGTCACTAAGTAAGCACAAGCTCCAAAAGCTTTGGCTGACGAGTCTGCGAATACATGTAGTGTTACTTCATCATTTTCCTCGACTATGTGTCTCGGAAAGATTATCTTTTCGACTAAAGTTTGTTCTTGAGCCATTTCCATCCAAGCTTTTTGTAACTGGAGTGGTAGTGGATCATCCCAACCAACTTTAGTCTTCCAAGCTTCTTGCACCAGTAAACGCCACTTGATAGTTAAAGGATTTAGTAGACCAAGTGGGTCAAATACTTTGCTAACTTGTGAAAGCAAATCCCTTTTTGTAGCAATGCAATAATTTACTGGCACGGATTTGATCGAGATCGTGTCCGAGATTAAATCCCACTCCATACCTAACACCTTTTGTGATTCTGGTACGTGATATTCAGGGTAATCTCTTGCTATTTGATTATTCAATGTTGCATTATTAGAGGCCCAAGATTGTAGTGGCATGTTGGCACCTTGTAGCTCCTTGTTGGCCTCTTGATATAATTGTAACAGTTCAGTAGTACTGTTAACTGTCCCTTGAAAATTATCTACATATAGATTCTGACTGATTTCAGCCTTATAGGGACTTGATGATTTCTTCAGATGAGTATCTAGAGTTGCTTGCAACAGGAATGGACTACTTGTAGCGCCAAAAAGTACTGATGAAAATCTGAAAGTCACTATAGGACTATTTATATCTTCTGGGTTCTCTACCCATAGAAACTTAGTGAAGTCTCTATCTTCTTCCTGCAAGCCGACTCTTAGAAAGGCCTTACTTATATAGCTGATATGCATATTTATTAAGTCTAACTTCAACA
>WNGS01159993.1:0-19264 GCA_020271785.1 Procambarus virginalis
AACTCTATTTGTTATGCAATCGACTTTAGGATAGCTTGAAAATGTCCAAAAATCAAACAAAACACTGAAAATCCGGGTGAAGAATTGACGTGGGATAGTCACTGGGTGCGAGGCACTGATAAACTGAGGGGTGAGTGGCGACCGATCGCTGTACCAACACGCGTTAGGTCGGCNTGGTGAGGTCTGTCTGTCTGTCGGGCTCACAGCAAGGTTTGGGAGTTCATGACTGTCTGGTTTGCGCGCTTCGCGAGGTTTTGGGGTCACTTGGTGCTCTACATTCAGCTCCATTCGACTGTTCTCTAATGGTCTTTGCCGGAACCACAGGGTTTCTCTTAGGTGTTTGACCTTTGGGGTTGGTCCCTTAAGAGTGGCTAGTTTGCTGGATTCTCGGGGTTTGGCTAACCATGAGGTTCATGTCCGGGGTGTGTCCCGCGTCCTGGCGGACAGCTGTCTCGGTTCATTCCTCTGTTCGCGGATTGGCCAGTCGTTGCCGACCCGTTTCGTTGACTCTGCCGGACGTATGGACTCCTGGCCATGGATATCAACGCATCGGCGTGGTATAGGCATCGCCCATTATATGTGGCGCCCTTACCCGCCTGCGAGGCGTTCACGGTGGTTGCCTTTCGGCAAGACTGGTCGAGGTGGGGGTACCTGTTCCTCTTCTCCCGGTTCAGCTGTTGCTTCGGGTTCTGGCTCGGTTGGAGCCCATTCCCACGAGAGTAGTCCTCATGGTCCTTTGGTGGCCGGCCCAGCTTTATTTCCAGACACTGCTTGATAGGTGTCCGAACCCTGGGCGTTTTCCGCGGCTCCGCCTCCTTCGGCAGGTCGGACCGGTCCTGTACATGACTGGTTCGGCCTTCTCCTCGGGTCTTCTTCGTGTCTGGTATTTTGACGCGGGTATCACCATCTCTGGGGTGATCAGGTGGCTTTGTTGACGGTGTCCCACCTGCGAGCTTCGTCTCGGCGACAGTATGACGTTCCTGGTATTTCTATGTACTTTTTCTTCCTCTTCGTAGGTTGTCTTTCGCATCGGGTTGTCTTGTCCTTTCTTGGCTTTTCAGGACTACAGTTATTTGATGTTTCTTACTGTCGCCTCATTTCGTGTGTTCGGGGTGGTCGTCACATCTGCTCTGTTTCGTACACTTTCTCGTGTTTTGTTTCACCTCAGGCCTGCTCATGCGTCTCCTGAGCCGTCCTGGTCCTTCATCAGGATGCCTTCTTATTTTCTCAGTTTGTGGTAGCCCCTTCAGTTCAAGTTTTCTGCTCTTTGGTACTGGTGGTAGGTTTGTACATTTGCAGCCATTCTCCGTCCTTTTGGCGACGGTTGAGACGGCTGCTTTGCGGAGGGGTTCTTGGGTTATTGATGCTTGATTGGTTCAGCCGGAGGTGCATCCTGTGTTGTCTGGTTGCGCTTTTTGCTGTTACCTGCGTACCGTGTCTGGGGATGCGCTTTGGGTTCATCCGGTTCCCCTCGTTCCCTGTTTCAGGGCTCGAGTCTCCCAGGTCGTCCGCAGAGTTTTTAAGTCTTCCAGCCTGCTGTCTGTCCTTGCGCCCGTGCTGTTCGGACGTTTGCAGCTTTTGCTGCTGTGTTGGTGACATCTAGGGCTCATTTTGGGCGCAGGCATTTGAGGGTCGCACAGGCTCTTGGCCGCCCATTCTTTATGTACGTCTGCTCCTGTGCGTTCTTGTTGCCTTGGGTTGCAGGTTGCAGCCTGTTGTCTCAGCTTCGCGTTGCGGAGTTTGTGGCGGCCGCCTCCCGGGTCAACCCTTTCTTTTCCTTCTCTTTGGGTATGAAGCTCCAGGGAGCCGTAGGGGCTCCAAACAGAAAAACAGGATTGAATGTAATGAAACACCATTTTCTGGGCAAGCCCCGGAGGCTCCTTGGTAACCCTCCCTCCCACCGGTCGGCGGTTTTTTCACGTAGGTTGAAGCTTAGCTTACGAACTGATGCTAGGCAGCCAGCGCAGTAGGTCTAGGGCTTCCCCCTCCCCCTCTCGGGGCGGGGAGGGCTGCGCGAACGATCGGTGCGGCAGTAAAGTGTGATGTTTGCTTGTTTGCTTGTTTCCTTAGGATTGTAGGGAGTTTCTACCTCTCTCTTTGGTTTTTTGTTTTACTTTTTTTACCATGTGGGGTTTGTTTTGTTATGCTTACCTTTCTGGGTGCCTAACCCCGGTCGATGGCAGATAAGGAAAACCCCAACCACAAGGGGGTTTTCCAGGGCCATTGCTCCCTGAAACCTTTCTGAAGGGGCCAGGTTCTGGCGCTGGTCCCTGGTAGGTCTGAACTCCTTAGCTAATATAACATACATTAGCCCGATAAGCTCCAGGGAACCTCCGGGGGCTCACCCAGAAAATGGCGTTTCATTACATTCAACGCTGGTTTTATGACCGATTCTCTTTTCCTAAATTAATGAATACTGAGCCATATACTTTCGTGAGTGTTCTTAGAATACTGCACTTACATCTCTGTAATCATTGCATTTATTATCTCTATGTTACAATATATTGGGACAGTGAAGCCAGCAGTGGGTGTCTCCAGTGTTAAAACACATTACCCAGACTGCAGTACATAGTGTCCCTAACAAGGCACCAACTCCGCTGTGCATACCACTTCACTCTTATCTTGAGGTTATCCTGAGATGATTTCGGGGCTTTTTTAGTGTCCCCGCGGCCCGGTCCTCGACCAGGCCTCCACCCCCCAGGAAGCAGCCCGTGACAGCTGACTAACACCCAGGTACCTATTTTACTGCTAGGTAACAGGGGCATAGGGTGAAAGAAACTCTGCCCATTGTTTCTCGCCAGCGCCTGGGATCGAACCCAGGCCCACAGGATCACAAGTCCCACGTGTTGTCCACTCGGCCGACCGGCTTCCCCCCCCTCTTCACTTGACATAAACACATTGGGTCCTCTCTTTGGTTGCAATGTGAAATCCCTTAACTGAATGTAATGCAAAGGTTTATTTACAATAGGGAAAATATTCAAACACAGAATTATACATATAACATTTGTATTTCACAACGTCAAAATTATAATAAATTTATTACATACTGTATTTACATATTAATTACTGTACATTAATTAAATATATCCTGTGCTGAATTTAATATGTAATGAAACACCTCTTTCTGATAAGAGCCATGTAGATCTCTGAAGTTATCTTGCTGAGATGTTCCATCTAATGGATCTTATCAGTTACAGGAGTTCTGTTCGGCCTACCTGGGATCAGAGCCAGAGCCTGCCCCCCCCCCCCCTCACAAAGAGGAAAAGACCTAGTGATAATTTGCCACCCCCACCGAGAAAGCATCCAGAAAGTCAGTGACGCTTTACAGTCAAGTGAAGGTTTCACAGAGAACAAAGGCTGAAAACCAACAAAGAACTCTGCAAATTATTCAAATGAAACAACAGATTATTCAAATATAGCTCAAAATCATTAATACTAATAGCTGCCACAACATGCATGCCAGACATAGAGTGGCCTGGCCACAGTCTTCAGCTGGCTTCACTGCTCAGTTCTGGAGATGATGAACAACCCCTAATAAACTGATGACCTGTTATAGTGCAGAAGAGGAGGCCTGCCCCAAATCCCCAGAAAGAGGAGGAGCCACCCAATGCCACTGCAGGCCAAAGTAAATGCCCAAAACACCCACGAATCGTGGCACCAGGCGAGAGCAAACAGCGCGAGCCTCCCCCCCCCCCATCGCACCATCAATGGAGTGAACCGCGAAAGGCCAACGACGCTTATGAGAACCTGACCGATGCTCAGCGCAATAACTATGCCAAAGGCTCCACAGGAGGGGTTTGGCCCCAAATCTGGCACTATTGGGTTATGATGACTGAAAGAACCTCGAACCCTGGCATGACCCTTTCGGGAAGGACCCCCCACAACCCCCCCCAGGGGACCAACAAGTCCGACAAAGGCCAGCAACCAGATGAAGCCGCCTGTAGACTCTTCAATCAACAACAGACAAAAAGAGGTTGAAAACCTAAGAGCCAGGGCACAAGAAGATTCCAAAGAGTAAACGAGCTTCTCCTGTGAGCACGCGAGGCGAGAAGCTAAGAACAGAGACACCGCTTCCTTCAAAATCGGCACAAACAACTTCAACAAGGCAGCTGATGTCCGAACCACCGAGGTAAGAGCACCAGACGCTGGCCCGGAACCTAGCTCCTACACATCCTCCTCGAGCCAGTCCGAAGACAGCTCCAGCAGGGAAAAGAAGCGCAAGACTGGAGCCAAATGGCCACAGGCATGCAAATCCTCAGTAACCAGGGATGCCGAAAGGAAAGGGACCTGAGCGTGAAGCTGCACCTGGACGATATCGCAAGGAAGCACAGGGGTGATCAAACACGCATTGAGGTGCTCAAACTCACCCCCCTCCCAAGGTAAACCTGAATGACCATAGTCAACTCCTGCCATTCAAGCGTGCGGGTCTGACAGAACCCATGCCACGCCCCTAATGAAAAGAAAGGGCAGTCTGCCAGCCAGGAAGATTCCAGCACCTCATAACACACTCAGTAAGGAAAAGAGGAGCCAAACTCAAAAGAAGAAGGATCTATTATCGAGAAGAAATGCGGGCCTCGCAGGAGGTAAGCCTCAAGGCCTCTCGTACCTCCCAAGGTGGAATGCGGGAAGCCGATAACCTCTGGAGGGAGGGAACCGAAGAACCCAAGGGAACCCGGAATGGAATCCGGTGAGTAGCCGAACTCGTATTGTGTTCGGAAGGAGCCGAACTCGTATTGTGTTCGGGAGGAGCGGAACTTGGGATAAGAAAACTCCCTTCTCCTGTAACAACATGCCCCGCAGCGAGGGTTACCAACACCCAAGCAGGGCCAAACAGGGCCCAAGCCCCCCAAGTCAATTCCTCCCCTGCCCCGGGATCCTCTACATCAGGACCCAGGGCCTAGCTGTCCACCAAACACTCCGTCTCTGGAGAAAAGGCAGAGTCCACTGGAAAGATAGATAAGGCTGGAACCGCAGGCCCCAAGGCCTCCATATCCGAGGTGGAAATCAAAGAAAGCCACATCCTCATGGTGCTCAGAGAACCCCTCCATGAGAACCTAAGCACACTAGACCACTGCCAGACAGCACAAGCAGTTGCACATGAAGCTGCCACTTGCCCACATCATGGAGAGTACCAGAGGAAGCAGGGAGTCCTAAGCAGAGCATAAAAAGCACTGCTCAGGTACAGCTGAAAGACAGACTCGCCTCCCGCCATTCAAGCATGCAGGTCCGACAGAACCCCCTGCCAAGCTCCCAAAGAATAGAGAGAGGGATGCCAGCCAGCCAGGAAATACCCAGAACCTTACACTGTAGCCAATAAGCTAAGCCAGCTATCAGTACTAACAAGTTTTAGTTATGAGTGAATCTACTGTTTCATTTGGATCATCTATGGAGTCAGCTTTGCTGACTTTCTAGATGCTTTTTTGGTAGGCAAATTGTTAATTTGCTTTGTGCACCTGTGTGAGGGGAGGGCCAGGTTCTGACACTGGTCGCCGGTAAGCCAAACATAACTCCTGCAACAGATGTGACCCATTAGATGGAGGAATCTCAGCGAGATAGCTTTGAGCAGCTTTTTTTTTTTTTTGGGGGGGGGGGGGCTCTCCTAGAAATGCACCATTGTTAAAATAAATATATAAATCTTGCGTTCAAAAATATAAAGTTCAAAATGAATTATGTATATTTAGTGAATTATAACACTAGAAACTAAAAGCATGTGTTCAATAAAAAAAATTAAAAAAGATGCATTAAATACATTTAATGAATTATACCATGTAACCCTATCAATGTTTTGAACATACAGAATTATGCCTTGTAACCCTTTCAATGTTTTGAACATAGAGTCATTTGAGATTTTAGAGCACCAAATGTCTAGGACCATCATAACTGTAGGAAATTTTCTTGCAAGACATTCCACTGAAATCAGAAAACACAAAAAAACATCAGTGGCACTTGTACTTTTAGCTGAATTAGACTGTTTTTGTCAAATGACTATGGCAGTAAGTTCCAGGATCAAAACATTTTTGTTGTGGACAATTTATTTAGGAACTTGCCAGTGTGTGATAATTTACAAAAAAAAATTGATGTACAGTGTATACCGTATTTGCCACTGAATAACACGCACTTTTTTATTTTTAAATGTATCAAAAACTGCCCTGCATTTAATGCGGCCGTATTACAGATGAGACAGAGCACCATAAGCTAGGGAGCCAGACAAGCATACCGGGCAAGTTCACTAGGCACAAAAATTGTTGCAAATATTAAATACTGAAAACAAGCCAAATTATTACAGTATATTGTGTTACTAATAATAAAATATTGATAGCAAGCCACGTTATCATAGGCAGTTATTATCACATTCCCGTCAAAGAATCCTGAATATGAATCCATTTCCATTACAAAATGAACATTGGTTACAGAACATAAGGTCGTTTCATGATGCATAGATGCAGGAAACAATGGTTGCGTGCTGTGTGTCTGTACCTCATGTTGTGAATATCATAACTAACATTGTGTTCACTGATATCTGAACATTGTACAAAGTCTCTATGACAGTCAGGATCATCTATAACACTATCAACACAAAATAATTTCAGTTACCTATTTTATTTATCATTACTAAGTGGTGATGTGGCACCTAGCTGCACAGTGGTGCTGTGCGTGGCTCCTGCATGCGCCAGCCTTGGTCGCTCTCTCTAAGGCTCTCACAGCCAGCACAGATGCTGACGATTTTTCCCCAAGATGGCGTCTGTTTATAGGAGTCTTGAGACCCAGGATATGAGCCCCGTGTACCACGGGAGTTTTAAATCGCTCCCTATATTGTACCTACAAACGCCACATGGCGCTTTGCACACCTTCGATCCAGCGCCTCCAGGCACTCTGCGCAGTGCGGTGGTTAATAGCTGCACCGCCCAAGGGTTAAAATATCTTTCAATAAATGTACGATGAAACATATTAAAACAGTTTTTTCCGCAAAGTATTCTTGTAAAATATGGGTGCAAGTTTTACGCCGGCAAATATGGTACTTGTCAAAACAACAAGAGAATTTAATGATTATTATTTCTGTAAAAATATCTAACAAGTAACAAAGAATAAGGAAATCTGAATAATCTTTGAGTGAGTTTCAATTACTGCACCATGTTTGGCGCTAGGGAAGAAATGTCACCCACACACTAGAAACGTCTAAAACTAATATTTCTCTGTTAATATCTAAAATAACATTGGTATTTGTAATCGACAGAATTAAAGCACATGTGGCAGGTCCCATTCCCTTCAGACAAGCCTCCCCACCTCCAACACAAGTACGAACTTCAGCATGTGTTTACCTAGCACACATGTACAGTACCATGTATGATGCACGACTCACAAAACATCTGACACAGCCAAAATAATAAGTATAATTGTAATACTTAACTGGACACTAAAAAAAAAACTTATTTTGAAATTATACCCAAAAGGTAAGTATTGTTCTTACAGAACATTTAATGGTTAATTAAGATCTTATGTAATCAATGACATGACAAAAGAATCATAAAGTCTGCATCACAACTTAATAATTAGAGTGCTAGTAGATGAGATGGTAGGTTGCTTGGAGAAAAGGTCTTCAGGGCAGCTCAGGTAACCATGGCTGAAAAAAGACCAGCATTTAATATAATGAAACTTCTCTTCTTGGGTGAGCCCCTCTGGCTCCCTGAGGCTATCTCATCAAGATGGAATCCAAATACCTGCAACACACCCAAGGTAAAGCCCCCAACCAAGTGGTCTGACCTCAAAGAGCAAACTCCACTCTGTTGGCAAAAGTGAACTTTCTAATGTTCTTTCGACAGCTTTGTACAGTGAGCTTAAATCTATGACTTCTTGCTCTTGAGATTCAGGTTTCAAGAATATACTTTTATCAATTTTCTCAATTCCCTTTACTATTTTGTACATATTGATCATTTTTCTTCTTTTTCTTCAATCTTCTAGCTTTGGCATACTGACTAAGCTCGCTTTTCCAAATTATATGGGAAGGGCGCCCTGCCGGATAAGCCAGATGTTCAGATCATTCTTGCAAGGAAAGTCCCAAAAACCAGCGTTGAATGTAATGAAATGCCATTTTCTCGCCAAGCCCAAGAGGCTCCCTGAAGTTATCCAAACCAACACGTGCCATATTAGCTTGGTGTCATCAGTCATGAGAGTTCTGTATGCCTACTAGAGACCATGAGCCAGAACCTGGTCCCCTCAGAGGCGCAGGGAGCAATGGCCATATGCATATTTAGAGTACATCATGTCTGCCATCCAACCAGTCCTCTTAAAATTACGTCGCGTTTCGCTCGTTTGCCCGTATGGCCAAAAAACCAGCGTTGAATGTAATGAAACGCCATTTTCGGGTGAGCCCCGGAGGCTCCCTGGAGCTTATCGGGCTAATGTATGTATATTAGACCGGGACATTAGCCAAGGAGTTCAGACCTACCAGGGACCAGCGCCAGAACCTGGCCCCTTCAGAGAGGTTCAGAGAGCAATGGCCCTGGAAAACCCCTTTGTGGTTGGGGTTTTCTTTATCTGCCATCAACCGGGGTCAGACACCCAGAAAGGAGGCATAACAAAACAAACCCCACATGGTAAAAAAAAAATAAAACAACAAAGCCGAACAGAGGTAGAAAACTCCCGACAATCACAAGGAAACAAGCAAACAAGCAAACATCACACATTACTGCTGCGCTGATCGTCCGCGCAGCCCTCCCCACCCGAGAGTGGGAGGGGGGAGCCCGGACCTACCTCGCCGGCTGCCAAGCTTCAGTTCGGAAGCTAAGCTTAAACAACGCAGAAGGAAAAAAACGCCGACCGGTGGGAGAGAGGGTTGCCAGGGTGCCTCCAGGGCTCACCAGAAAATGGGTTTATACATCAACGCTAGTTTCTGTGGGAAGCCCATACGGCTCCCTGGAGCTTCATACCCAAAGAGGGAAAAAACCAGCGTTGAATGTAATGAAACGCCATTTTCTGGGTGAGTCCCGGAGGCTCCCCGGAGCTATCCCAGGCTGATATGCTAATGTCAGACTTTGGCATCAGTCATGTGTATGGAGTTCTTAGGCCTACCGGGAACCACGGCCAGAACCGGGCCCCCTCAGAGAGGCAAGGGGAGCAATGGCCTATAGAAGCCCCCGTGTGGTTGGAAGCATTCTATGTCTGCCATCGACCGGGACAGGCACCCAGAAAGGTAAGCGCCCCAAAACAAACCCCTATTCTGGTTAAAATTGCTACCAAAAGCCGAACTAGTGGATAGAACTCCCCAAAGAAAAACGAGCAAACTAGTGTGACGTCACACGCTGCCGCGCCGCTGTCTGCGCAGCTCCCCCCTCCCCGGAGGGGGAAGGGGGAGCCCCAGACCCTCCGCGCCGGCTACCCACACCTCAGTTCTTGAGGCTGGATGTCAAAAACGCGAAAAAACGCCGACCGGAGGGAGGGAGGGATGCCGGGGAGCCTCCGGGACTCACCCAGAAAATGGCGTTTCATTACATTCAACGCTGGTTTTCTGGGGGAGCCCCGTCGGCTCCCCGGAGCTAACTACCCACAGACGGAAAAAAGAGGGACTTACCCGGGAGGCGGTCGTCGCTCACTCCTCAACTCGAAGCCGAGACAACTGGCTGCAACCGCCGACCCAAAGCAACACAGGCCCGCCGGGGCCCAGGAACATTGACAAGGTAACGAGCAGCCAGGACCCTGTTCGACCGCCAAAACCCCGCGCCCGAATATCAGACCAAGACATATTCCCAAAGACGGCAGCAAGCGCCGCGAACTTCCGAACGTCATGGGCACGGGGATAGACCGCAGGCTGGCTGGACTTAATAACCCTGCGGACGACCTGAGAGACCCGCACCCGCGAACAGGGAAGAAGGGAAACCGGATCAACCCAGAGCGCGTCCCCGGACACAGAAGCCGTGGCGCGCAAATAACGGCGAAGCGCCGCAACCGGACACAAAACATGATGCACCCCCGGCCTGACCAACCAAGCATCAACCACCCACGGACCCCTCCGGAACGCAGCAGTCTCATTCTTTGCCAGAAAAGAAGGAGACGGCTGCAAGCGAACAAAACTACCACCACGACCAAAAGAGCAGAAGCCCCTGCGCCGGAGGAGAGCATGAAGCTCCCCGACCCGACCCCCAGAGGCCAAAGCCAACAAGAAAAGAGCCTTGGAAAAACAATCCTGGACCGAAGGGGCCACAACAAACGAGGAGACGAAAGGAAAGCGAGCACCCTGTCCAAAGACCAGGACGGCTCAGGCGGCGCATGAGCAGGCCGGAGGTGAAACAAAGCACGAGACAGCTTGCGAAACGGCGCAGACGTGACATCGATACCGAAAGCAAGCTGAAGCGGCTCCGCCAGCGCCGCACGATAGGAGGCGACAGTGTTAGGCATAAGATGACGGTCCTGAAACAACCACGAGAGGAAGGACAAGACCACCCGAACAGACAAGGAATGAACACGACGAAGACGCAAAAAGAAAGAGAAGGACCGCCAGGAAACTTCATACTGCCGCCGAGATGAAGCCCGCAGGTGAGACACCAACAAGGAGGCCACCTGATCACCATAGAGATGATGATAAACTCGAGTCAAAAATACCATACGCGAAGACTCGAGGAGAAGATCGAACCAGCCACGTGACGCACCGGCCCGATCTGCTGAAAGAGGCGGAGCCGCGGAAAACCCTCGGGTTCGGACACCGAGCAACTAGCACCGGAAACCAAGGCTGGGCCGGCCACCAAGGGGCCAGAAGGACAACTCTCCCCTGGTAAGTCTCTAAGCGAGTCAGGACCTGGAGCAACAGCTGAACCGGGGGAAAGAGGTACAGGAACCTCCACCTCGACCAGTCGAGCCGCAAGGCGTCGACCCCGACGGCCTCGCGATCGGGGAAGGGCGCCGCATACACGGGAAGACGCCGCGACCACGCCGACGCGAAGAGGTCCACCTCGGGACGCCCGAACGTCTGGCAAAGCCAGCGGAAGGACTCGTCGTCGACCGTCCACTCCGTGGAGAGGGGAACGAAGCGAGACAGGGCGTCCGCCAAGACGTTGGACACGCCCCGTACGTGAACAGCCAGGAGAGCCAAACCCCGAGAACTCAGCAGACGAGTCACCCGAAGCGACCAACCCCAAAGAGACAAGGACCGCATCGAACCCCCGCGGTTCAGGCAATGAACCACCGGAGAGCAGTCCGAATGGAGCCGGATCGTTGATCCGCGGGCCACCCGAATCCTCCGAAGAGCAAACCACACCGCCGCGAACTCCCGCACCGTGCTGTGAGCTCGACGGAAGGACGGACCCCAACGCCCCTGGCCGGCCTGGTGAGCACTGGTCACAAAACCCCAGCCTAGAGACGACGCATCCGTGTACACATCGAGCGAGGGCTCGGGTAGGCGCCATGGCACCGAACCCGAAAAACCCGAAGAGGAAGCCGGTGACGCAGCAACCGACGCAAGGCCCCCGGGGTCGAACCTTGCGATCGCGAGAGAGGCGGAAGGGGTGACCCCGAAGGAACCAGAACAGCCGACGAAGCCAAACCCGACCCGGCGGGTAGACCAGCATCGCGAAGTTCAGGCTCCCGCACAGCCCCTCGAGCAACCGCCGGGTGACCCGAGGGCCCACCAGAAACAGACGAAGGCGGGACCGCAGCCGCTGGAGAGACTCCGGAGGGAGAGACAAGGAGGAGGTGCGAGAGTCCCAAACGAGGCCCAGCCAAGTCCGAACCTGAGAGGGAACCAGATGGGACTTCCTCCAGTTCACCAAGAACCCGAACCCGGCGAGCTGGGAAAGAACCAAATCCCTGGCTAGCAAGCAAGCGGACCGGCTGGGAGCCCAAACCAGCCAGTCGTCGAGGTAGGCCAACACCCGAACTCCTAGGAGACGCAACCGAGCCACGACTACCCGTGTAAGGCGCGTGAACACGCGAGGTGCCAGGTTCAACCCGAACGGGAGACAACGAAAGCGGTAACTCTGACGCCCCACCACAAAACCGAGCCAGTCCCTGAACCGCGGATGAATCGGGACATGCCAATAAGCGTCCCGGAGGTCCAGGGACACCATCCAAGCGCCCGGCTCCAAAAGGAGCCGAACCTGAGACAGCGTAGTCATCCGGAAGGAGGGGCAATGAACCCAGGGGTTCAGACGGGACAAGTCCAGAATGAACCTCAGGTCCGCGCAGTCCCGTTTCGGAACCGGAAACAGACGGGAAACCCATCTGAGGGACGACGTCGTTTCGACGACGCCCAAACGTACCCACTCCAAGACGACGCGACGGAGCGCAGGGGAAGAAACTTGCCCTGCCAGCCCCGAACCCCCCAAAGGGGGAGGGGCCACCCAACGCCACCGCAGACCGCAAGACACGACCTGAAAGGCCCACGAATCGTGGGACCAGGGCGGGCACGCGCAAGCCCAAGCCGCCCCCCTCGCCCCGTCAACGGGGCAAACCGCGAAAGGGCCGGCGACCCTTACGAGACCCAGAACCCCGCACAGAGCGAACACCGCGCCGACCAGACGAGGGCGGGTCCGCAGCAGGAGCCGAACCCGAACCTGACACCAGAGGCCTACCACGACGAGAGGAACCCCGAGCTCTGGCACGACCCTTCCGGAAGACCCACCCCGGGACCCCCGGAAGACCAACAAGTCCGACATCGGACGACAAGCCGCCGACGCAGCCTGAATAAACTGCGCCACGGCCGACTCCGCAAAAAGAAGAGGACAAAAGGGGGAAGAACGCCTAAGAGCCAGAGCCCAAGCAGATTCCACGGAGGAACCCAGCACCGCCTGCCGACACGCGAGACGGGAAGCATAAAACAGGGAAACCGCATCCCGCAAAATCGGCGTGAACAGCTTCAACAAGGCAGCGAACGAGCGCGCAGCCGAGGACAAGGCGCCGGACCCTGGGACGGACCCAAGCGTCCTCACATCCTCCACGAGCCAATCCGAGGACAGCTCCAGGATGGAAAAGAACCGCAAGGCCGAAGCCAAAAGGCCCGGGCGCGCAAGTCCTCCGCAACAAGCGCCGCCGAAAGGACGGGAACTGCACATGGAGCTGAATAACGCCCACATCGCGGGGGAGGGCAGGGGCAAACAAGCACTCATTCAGGTACTCAAGCTCGCCCCCAGGAAAACCTGAATCACCGTGGAAGCTTCCCGCCACTCCAACGTGCGGGAACGACAGAAGGAATGCCAGGAATCCAAAACAAGCAAGGGGCAGGCTGCTAGCCAGGAAGACTCCGGAACCTCGTAACGGAGCCAGAAAGGGAACGAAGTCCCAAACCTGAACTCAGAAGGATCCAGTTCCGAGGCATAATCCGGGTCCGCAGGAGGTAAGCTGCAAAGGCCGCTCGCACCTCACCAGTTGGATGCGATAAGCCCGAAAACCTCCGGAAAGACGGAACCGACGAACCTGGGGGNCTCACCCTGCTTGCCCTCCTCCTGACAAATCCTATCACAGCATAACAGGAACAGAGGCAAGCATGATGGCCAGAGGATACAGGAGAACAGGGAAAATTCAAGGTGATGAAATGAAGGAAATGTTCGCCCAGTTTTTGGAGGACATCAAGAGTGAGATGCAGGGACTGATGCAGGAAATGAAGAATGAAATAAGCAACCTGAAAAATAGAGCTGACGTCAGCAAAAGAGGAGATTAGAACCCTCAAAGAGAACAGTGTTGATGCTGAGACTCAGATAATCATCCGGGGGAAGGTGAAAATAGTATACTGGAAGAGAATGCCACTATAAAAGCAACATTTGCATAATGTTAAAAAAAAATAATTCTGAAGTAATGTCCACAATGATGGGCCCATGAAAGCAGCCACCTCACAGGAAGCGGCACGCTCCACTAGCCAGCTGCTGGAAAGAAAAAGATCAGTGGTAGCTGTGGGAATTAAAGAGCAGGAAGGCTCCAACAGGACAGAGTGGAATGATAAGGACAATGCGGCAGTGAATGAAATACTGAAGGCACTAGAGATGGAAGGGGCTGAGCATAGAATTGAGAAGGTTTTCAGGCTAGGTTGGTACAACAAAGACCGAGACTGTGTATTAAAGATAGTGTTTTTGCAAACGAGAACACAAAGGAGATGATTCTCACGCGGTTGTTCAACATCCTCCCAGCGACTATAAGAAATATTGCCGAAACAACCGTGGACATCTTCAAGAGAAAACTGGACTGTTTTCTAAGAGAAGTTCTGGACCAGCCGGGCTGTGGTGGGTATGTGGGCCTGTGGGCCGCTCCAAGCAACAGCCTGGAGGACCAAGCTCTCACAAGTCGAGCCTGGCCTCGGGCCGGGCTTGGGGAGTAGAAGAACTCCCAGAACCCCATCAACCAGGTATCATGAACTCACAGCTCCCAACACAACATCCCCAGAGGTGAGGGGGGAACCCACAACCAGATACTCAGTAACACCAGAGTGGAGGGCAACCATACCACCCTACTCTGCATAGAAACTCCCCCTACCCCAAACCCTCCCTGCCCCACTCAAAAGCTCAGCCAAATCTCCCTCTCCCCACACTCCATTCCCACCCTGCTACCCCTCCCACCATGTCCCCCCTCCCCCCTTTTCTTTCCGGTCCTCCCTCCCATTTCATCCCATACCCTCCCTGCCCCCCCCCTTCACTTGACCCTCAGTACTTGATCACCACTTGATCACCCCAGTATCCCCTGAGACCCTGTTATCCACCTCACAAATCCTCACACCCATGGAACAGCTTCCCCACCAGCAGAACACTCACCAAGGAAGCGATTTGAGAAAGGGCAGAAGAAAGTGAGCCTCAGGGCAATGTACACTAACATAGATGGAATTATAAATAAAGCAAATGAGCTTGGAGAGTGAGCCTCAGGACAATGTACACTAACATAGATGGAATTATAAATAAAGCAAATGAGCTTGGAGAATGGGTACTAAAGGAAAACCCAAACATAATAGCACTCACAGAAACAAAGCTAACGAAAACCATAACAAATGCAGTGTTCCCACAGGAATATTATGTTATGAGGAAAGAGAGAGAACGAAGAGGCTGTAACAAACTAGGTTTGTTGTAAAAATTATCCAGAATGTTTTATCTACAAGGGAGAATGGGAAGCTGGACCCAAGTGGTGACCCCAGGAGCAGCCCCTGAGGGAATTTGCGGTGAAAATAATTGACGCCTTTGTGCACAAGTTTCGTATAATGAATCATTCTATAGTATTCACTTATTTAGAGAAATTAGCCTTCATTCATTTTGTATTCAAATTGTATTGTATAGTATTACTGTTCATAATATCAAGAGTATTCTAATTATTAGGAGTGAGTTAAGTCACCATCAGTGACGTCACGAGCCGTGACTAGACTTCTGCACGGAAGGATTTGGATGACCTGGCGGTCATAGGTCAGCAGAGGTTCCTCATTCAGTAATTCTCAAAGGTCAAATAGCCATTTGGTAATCGGGAATAGCTCTTCCTTAAGATGCTTGTGTAATTTAACTTCAGTAAAATAATTCAACCAATCTGGATCATTCAGTGCAACAGAGGTTAATTGTTAAACTTAAGCCTGGCAAGTAACTTAGATACTACGCGCAACAATACAATGCTCTGGGCGTCTGGGTAGAGAAGCACATGGGAAGGACAGTGTGGTTTCAGGACCAACTCGGGCAAGGTGGCCTTCCATCATCGGCCTCAAGACAGCACGAACATCTAGCTGGTCTACAGAAGGTATAGTTGCTATGAGTTTTATAGGGAATAGGTCAACTCATTGCCGCCAAATGTAAAGTCAGGGAGTGCCGTTTATTTAGATTTTGTTTAGTTTTTGAATAAACCATTTAGTTAGTAATGTGCATTTTCATTATTTTCATTTTTGTGTATTTATGTGAATTTGTCCTTGTCACGTGGTCCCCACGAGGCCGAGTTGAATTGGGTGCCGATTCTAACACCGAATCAGAATTATCATTCCCGTTGATTTTTAATTAGTTCCACACTTAACGTAAATAAGACAACCCTCCCATACGTTACTAGTGGGGATCAAGCCCCAAGGTTGATTGATTAGCATATTCGATCCAGACCTCGATCATTGATCAGTGTTACTGGTCTGGTGGTGGCGGCCAAGGCGATTCTAGAGCTTTGCTAGAAGCCTATTTCACGTCATACGGGTTGTAGAATCTTAAGTCGGTCAATCGTCTTAAGACCACGTGGCGCGGGGTCGGCTAAAAGTGAAAGTTTTGGGGTCCCTTGGTAGAGAACAAACGTAAGAATACGGGTAGAGAGAGAAAAGGGGATTAAAGAACAACAGAACACCCCCGTGTTCTAAGGCAGTGGTGGTGTAGCTCTGCTAGTAAGAAAGGGCTGGGATTTTGAGATGGGTATTCAGGGCTGTGAGGGTTTCAGTGACTACATAGCAGGTACCATAACAACTGGAGGACAAAAAATTATAGTCGTAGTCATATATAATCCACCACCAAATGACAGAAGACCCAGACAGGAATATGATAGAAACAACATGGCCACCATTAACATAATAGAGAGAGCAGCTTATGTTGCCAGCAGGAATGGATCTGGACTACTAATCATGGAAGACTTCAACCATGGGAAAATAGACTGGGAGAACAGAGATCCGTATGGAGGACCAGAAACATGGAGAGCTAAGCTGCTGGACGTGACAACAAGGCACTTTCTAAGCCAGCACATCAAGGAACCAACATGAATGAGAGAAGATGAACCAGCCATGCTCGATCTGATATTTACCCTAAATGAGTGGGATATAAGGGAAGTTCAGATGGAAGCACCCTTGGGAATGAGTGACCACAGTGTATTAAACTTTGAGTACCTGGTAGAGCTAGGAATTATCTCCCCAAGAAAAGAACTAGGAAACAAAAGGCTGGCATACCGAAACGGGAAATATGAGGAGATGAGACGTTTCCCAAGGGACCTTGGGACACAGACCTCAGAGACTGTACAGATGGACTATCATATCTTGGATGGATGGATGGATGGATGGATGGATGGATGGATGGATAGATAGATAGATAGATAGATAGATAGATAGATGAGAGAGAGAGAGAGAGAGAGAGAGAGAGAGAGAGAGAGAGAGACACACACACACACACACACACACACACACACACACACACACACACACACACACACACACACACATACACACACACACACACACACACACACACACACACACACATGTTGGAGATGCAGGCTGGAGTGAAAGGGAAGGTACTCCGGTGGATAGAGGAGTACCTAAGCAACAGGAGACAACGAGTCTGTGTGAGGGGTGAAGTCTCAGATTGGCGAGACGTTACAAGTGGAGTCCCGCAGGGGTCAGTCCTTGGACCTATACTGTTTCTGGTATATGTAAATGATCTCCCAGAGGGTATAGATTCGTTCCTCTCAATGTTTGCCGACGATGCAAAAATTATGAGGATTGAAACAGAGGATGATAGTAGGAGGCTACAAGATGACCTAGATAGACTGAGTGAATGGTCCAACAAATGGCTGTTGAAGTTCAACCCAAGTAAATGCAAAGTAATGAAACTAGGCAGTGGATACAGGAAACCAGACACAGGATACAGAATAGGGGATGAAGTACTTCATGAAACAGACAGAGAGAAAGATCTAGGAGTTGATATCACACCAAACCTGTCTCCTGAAGCCCACATAAAGAGAATAACGTCTGCGGCATATGCGAGGCTGGCTAACATCAGAACGGCGTTCAGGAACCTATGTAAGGAATCATTCAGAATCTTGTACACCACATATGTAAGACCAATCCTGGAGTACGCGGCCCCAGCATGGAGCCCATACCTTGTCAAGCACAAGACGAAGCTGGAAAAAGTCCAAAGGTATGCTACTAGACTAGTCCCAGAACTAAGAGGCATGAGTTATGAGGAAAGGCTGCGGGAAATGCAACTTACGACACTGGAAGACAGAAGAGTAAGGGGGGACATGATCACAACCTACAAAATCCTCAGGGGAATTGACCGGGTAAACAAGGATGAACTATTCAACACTGGAGGGGCGCGAACAAGGGACACAGGTGGAAGCTGAGTACCCAAATGAGCCACAGAGACATTAGAAGAACTTTTCAGTGTCAGAGTAGTTAGTAAATGGAATGCACTAGGCAGTGATGTGGTGGAGGCTGACTCCATACACAGTTTCAAATGTAGATATGATAGAGCCCAGTAGGCTCAGGAATCTGTACACCAGTTGATTGACAGTTGAGAGGCGGGACCAAAGAGCCAAAGCTCAACCCCCGCAAGCACAATTAGGTGAGTACAATTAGGTGAGTACACACACATGTTCACACAGAAGTCCCTACAACACACACACACACACACACACACACACACACACACCCCACACACACACACACCATACACACACACACACACCACACAGCACACCACACACACACAACACCACACACACACTGTATAAAGAAAGGGATCGAGGGAGTGTTTTAGATGGAAACTAGAAAACTGTCACCTTTGGACCACATCAAGAACATTGTGCGAAGGAGCCCTATGCCTCGACACTTTCTACCCTAAGAATCCTGCTTTTTAAATACATGGATGGCTATTTACTAAAGAAATTGTTCACCCACTTGGACTTTTATATTGAATCCAAAGCTGGAATATGCAGCGGGTTTCGTAGGTGCCCATTATCGTTAAGGAAGTCACATCAACAAACGATGGAAAAGGTGAACCGGACGACTCTGCCACTTAAAGTGGTGGGCAAGATTTTTTATACGCCTACCTCCCTTAGGAAGTGGACTACAAGTTTAAAAGCTGCTCACGGCAGTTAAGCATAAGTCCAATAAAAAAAGGAAAATCGGTGGAGCAAACCGCCATGCTTCCACCACTAGGGGTGAAAGCCTGTCCACAATATGCCGCTGGTTCTTCCTAGTTAAACAGGACTTTAAAACTAATAAAGGGTAAAGGACGGGTTCTCACAATCAAAATATTTTATATTGTTGTTTGTGGCGCTACTTGAATTGGGGAATTCGAATTCGCCCAAGAAGGACTGCAGGCCGTCCTATTCTATAGGATTTAAAACAAACAATATCAAATATTATATCAGTACCGACAATGGGAGTGGTTACATGAATAGCTTGAAGGTTGTACTATCCAAAGACTTGTACCAATAACTAATTTATGGTATAACAAGGAGACCTAGACTACCTACATCAAATAACAAAAGAATGTCAATGCACGTTCAGAGTTACCTCGACCATAAGCGTTGCCAGACAGCGGAAATCAAACACCAAGTAAGCAAAGAAGCGTACTAA
>WNGS01159996.1:0-11960 GCA_020271785.1 Procambarus virginalis
GGAAGAGACCTTCGCTTGTCATGAAAGCTGTGCAGCTCTTACTGTCTTCATGTAAGGGAATCTGCCAAAATCCTTTTGTCAGATCAAGCTTGGAGAAATAGCAACTGGAAGCTAACCTTGAGAAGATCTCATTTTGATTGAACATCGGTTCAGCATCAAACTCTATGATAGAGTTCAACTTCCTGAAGTCGAGGCAGATGCGCACACCTCCCCCAGGCTTCTTCACTAACACCATCGTGCTTGAGTATGGTGAGTCGACTTCTCAATTACTCCTGCATTAATCATAGATGCCAGTTCTTCTCTCACCTGTGGTACAAGGTGATGAGGAACAGGATATGGTTTTGTTCGTACCGCTTGCTGCTCTAGCAAAGGTATGCGGTAACCCTCTACCTTTGCTACTTTAGTGACGTCAGAGAGTACCTCCTTGTACTCTGCTACCAGTCGAGTAACCTGGTCGACTTGATCTTCAGACAGCTGGTCATCTACCTTACATCTCGGTGTGTCTCTTGCTGCTGTTGATTGAAGAGACCTGGCTGACCTTCCTCCTCGTCGGCGGTTATCACTGAGACACCGGCGAGCGTTGCTGAGAGCAGAGGGTGGTCGATCGGCCCTGTCGATGTCGAGCCCTGCGGTCCTCTCCTGTTTTTACGTCTTACATGCTTCTTCGGCTTTGTGGATCCATCTACAGGAGGGTCCTTGTAGCGTTTGAGCATGTTGCGTTCTTTTGCTTGTTTCACCTTTGCAGACACTCCTTGAATGTCTCGTAATTTCAAAGGTTTTTCTGGGCGAGTCGGCTTGTTGCTCTGTGACCTCGTAGTGACAGCTGCCACGAGCGAGTTACCTGTTAATGGAGTTGCTGTCGCTTCAACCAGAGGTTTTGCTTCTTTCTCCATTACTTCACAGCTTGCCTTCTCTCCCTTATTCTTCAGTTGGGTGAGGGTGTGGTGACGTCCTGTGACGTCATCCCCGGGCGAGTCACCCGCTCCAGCTGACTGAGGGCGGCTGGGCGCCTCACTCTTCCTCGTTTTCTTTGAGGGTGGACTTGGGCAATCAGAGACTCCCGGAACATTTCCCAATAATAATCCATGTAGGCAGGATGTGGAGTCTTGATCAGGGAGTACACTGACATCGGCACTGTAGATACTGTTATTGGACGCCGCTTAACTGACAATGTCTCTTCAACGCAGGCTGAACTCCAAGGAGTATTAGCAGGATTACAGGAAGTAGTCAAATGTGGTAAAAATGCTTGCTTCTTTATTGACAGCAGAGGAGCGTTAGAGTCTTTAAATAGCAGACGCCCAGTATATCAGAATATTGTGATAGAGTGTAGAGAGAATGTTAAGAAATTAGAAAAAAACTGGGTATAAAGTAAGAGTCATGTGGATCCCTTCACATGTGGGAATACTGTTGAATGAGGTAGTTGATGACATAGCGAAAAGAGCCACTGAAAAACCTCTTGTTGATGTTATATGTCAGTTAACCTTGAAACAAATAAAAACAAGAATCAAGATGATCCAAGAGGGTGAAGAAATGATAAAGAGAATGGCAATGGTGGACAGTAGTAACACACTTAAGCATTATTCAATAATAAATACAAATTCGTCCTTCACCTATGGTAAAGGAAAGTCTACTTGGAAGGATTCAATTTACATGAGATTAAGATTAGGATACTGAGGTAAAGGAGAAGCATTGCCAGACGTGTGGCTTTATTGAACAAATAATTACAGTACAGTTACATCCTGTACACAGGCACGACACAGCTGGTCTAACAACAACAAAACAGTCAAGCGAGCATCCAAACAAAACAGTCAAGCGAGCATCCATCCGGGTACAATAATACAATAACACTTTTACTACATTCACCCCCTCTAGCTTTAAGTAACATAGTCCCGAAGATGAGTAGGAGTACTTCGCGTCCTTCCAGATCGTCGAAGGGACTCCTGCAAAGTTGATGCCTCTAGTGTTCCAGTCGGTTTCTGCATACCACCTTCTCGAGGGAGTGTTACATCAGAGAAAGGTTTCCAATTAGGTGTTTCAAAGTTAGGTGGTTCGGAACGAAGTAGTCCAGGATGAGGTAGTTCAGGGTGAGGTAGTTCAGGATGAGGCCGTTCAGGATGAGGCGGGTTGGGGTTTACCCCATCTTTCACAATCGCTGGGTGTTGCTGTTGAATGTTGAGATTGGGGTCCAAACTCTCGCAGCCCTCTGTGGCCATGGGTGCGAGGTGTCTTAATGATACAGTAGTAATCCTGCCATCCGGGAACTTGACATGGGCATATTCCGGATTCACATCTACGACCTCAACCTCATCAACTAGAGGATCATTTTTGCTTTGACGCACCTGACGTTTTAGGAGGACAGGGCCTCTGCAAGCAAGCCACGTAGGTAGTGTTCGCCCTGAAGTAGATCTTCTTGTATGCTGGAAGAATCGTTCATGTGGTGTACAATTTGTAGAGGTACACAACAGTGATCGAATAGAGTGGAGTGCATCAGGAAGAACTACTTCCCATTGGGATACATCTAAGCCTCTCGTCCTAAGAGCTAGCAGCACTGTCTTCCAAATAATCCCATTGTACTTCTCAGCCTGGCCATTTCCTCTAGGGTTGTAAGGAGTCGTACGGCTAGTTGCTACCCCTTTTTTAGTAGAAAATCTTTCAACTCCTCCGACATAAACGAAGTTCCCCTATCAGAGTGTATATATGCAGGCATACCAAAGATTGCAAACAACTGCACCAGGCACTGAATTACTGTACCAGTAGTCATATCTGAACAAGGGAATGCAAAAGGGAATCTAGAGAATTCATCTACAACAGTAAGGATATATTTATTCCTTGAATGTGATGGAAGTGGTCCTTTAAAATCTATGTTGAGTCTTTCAAATGGCTGAGTAGCTTTAATCAAATGCCCAGAGTCAAACTTGCAAAACCGAGGTTTAAGTTCAGAGCATGCAGAGCAAGAATTAGTCATCTTCTTCACTTCCTCCACAGAATAAGGCAGATTTCGACATCGGACAAAATGAGCCATACGAGACACTCCAGGGTGACACAGATTGTCATGCAATTCCTTTAATTCATCCATACTGGTGGCACCACATACACGTGAGAATGCATCAGCTGGTATGTTCTTTTTACCTGGGCGATATACAATGTCATAGTGGTAACAGGAGAGTTCGACTCGCCATCTAGCAATTTTATCATTTTTAATCTTACCAGCTGAGTTAGAGTTAAACATAAAAGCGACACTGCGCTGGTCAGTCACAAGCCGAAAATGGCGACCAATAAGATAGTGTCGCCACTTCCTTAGGGCTTCCACAATGGCATACGCTTCCTTCTCCACTGATGAGTGCCTTTGTTCACTATTTGAAAGTGTTCGGGAGAAGAAAGCTACTGGTTGTTCATTCTGGGTTAGGGTAGCGGCAATAGCATGATCTGAAGCATCGGTTTCCACAGTGAAAGGAGTTGTTGGGTCGATTGCTCGAACCACTGCCTCAGCAATGTCTTGTTTCAATCCTTCAAAAGCTTTCGCAGCAGCAGCAGATAAGGGAAAATCATTGGCATGAGAGAGAGGACGGATCTTCTCAGAAAAACTCAGCACCCAACGAGAGTAATGTGCAAGCATTCCCATTGTTCTGCGTAAAGAACCTGTGTTACTTGGTAGTGGAAGTTTTAACAGTGGCTCGAGGCGTTCCGGGTCAGGTCTAATTTCTCCTTCTTGTATAAGATATCCCAACAGTTTTATAGACCTGAGTCGAAAACTACACTTTTCAAGATTCAGGGTCAGGTTATATCTTCTCGCAACGTCCATAAAATGTTTCAGATTTTTATCATGGTCTTCCTCAGACTCTCCACACACACAGACATCATCAACGTAAGCGAAGGTACCCTCCACTCCTTCTTTCTCAAGGATGCCATCAATTACCCTTTGAAAACTAGCCACTCCATTAGTGACCCCAAAAGGGATACGATTAAATTCAAAAAGCTTCCCACAAGCTTCAAAGGCTGTATAGGGTTTTTCTTCCTCTGTTAAACCCACTTGATGGTAAGCACTTCTCAAGTCCAGAGTGCTGTATACTTTAAATCTAGCAACATTATTCACAATCTCATCTATGTGTGGTAAGGGGTAGGCATCCAGCCCCGTGAATCGATTGATTGTTTGTGAATAATCTACAACCATTCTTTTCTTGTGATGTTCTCCTTTAGTTACTAATACCTGGGCTCTCCATGGAGAATGACTGGGTCTAATTATCTCTTCACGTAGCATCCGAGCGGTCTCAGATTTAATAAACAACTTGTCAGCCTCAGAATAGCGTCTGGATTTTACAGCAATCGGCTTGCAGTCTGGTGCTAAATTACTGAAGAGAGATGGAGCCGGAACTTTGACGGCAGCTAATCCACATATTCTAAGAGGAGGTCTATCTCCTCCAAAAGCCATCTCAAGCACAGAATGATTTTGTAAAAAGTTATGACCTAAAATCACATCAGCACACAAATCGGGTAACACTTTGAGATTCACACCATGGTAAGTTTCTCCTTGTAATTCTAAGTCTACAGAACACTGACCCAGGAATTTTGAAGAGAACGATACAGTAGCCATAGAAACTGCCCCATTGTCAGGATAGACGAGTAACCCACTCTGGTCGGCAATATTCTTATGAATAAAGTTCTCAGAGCTACCAGTGTCAATCAGTGCACTGACTGGAATACCATTGATCTTAGAGCTAAGCACTGATTTATTGAGGCATGCGGGCGAAGTCCCAGCTAAAGTAGCAAGCATAGCAGCGGAATGTTGGGTGTTTGAAGCACTATTAGTCTGTTTCAGAGATCGGCAGACCTTAGCATAATGACCCTTTTTCTTGCAATTCATACACAGAGCCTCTCTAGCCGGACATCGACTGCGAGGATGTCGAGTGTAACCGCAAAAGAAGCACTTAAAACCACTAGTTGTAGCTGCAGAAACTGTGTCAACTTTTTCTTCTGCACTTTCTTGTCCTCCTAAGTCCTCCAGGTCTAATGAGAGTGCCATGGCAGCATTTGTAACCCCTGGCTGAGCATAAGAGGCAGAAAGTTTCTGTGCCGTTTCTAGAGTGTGAGCCTGGTCAAAGGCTGACTGTAAGTCTAAAGTTCTATTTTCAAGTAAGCGCTGCCTTATTGTGGCAGAACCTAGCCCATTAATGAAAGCATCTCTCACATAGTTATCACTGGCTTCTACAGCAGTCACTGCTTTGAACTGGCAATCTTTAGCTAATAACTTTAAAGCCTGAAGAAACTGATCAAGTGACTCACCGGGTTCTTGGCGTCGTGTTGCAAGCACATACCTTGCGAATACTTCATTCTTGGGCTTCACAAACAGTTCTGTTAGGGATTTTTCAGCAGCATCATACGTAGTGCAGTCAGCTATGTAGTCGAACACACGTGGAGCAACGTAGTTTATTAAGAGACGCAGCTTGTCCACGGTGGGAGTATTTTCTTCTACTGCAAGAGTGAAGTTTTGGAACGTCTTGAGCCAGTGACGCCATTCTTGAGCGGCGTTGGTGGCGTTTGGGTCAGTAGCAAACCGCTCGGGCCGTAGTAACCGCTCCATGTTCACTGGCTGAATTATTTGTTCAATAAATTGAGGTAAAGGAGAAGCATTGCCAGACGTGTGGCTTTATTGAACAAATAATTACAGTACAGTTACATCCTGTACACAGGCACGACACAGCTGGTCTAACAACAACAAAACAGTCAAGCGAGCATCCAAACAAAACAGTCAAGCGAGCATCCATCCGGGTACAATAATACAATAACACTTTTACTACAGATACAAATGTATCTGGCAATACGGTGTTGATGTCAGTGAAAAAGATAAGGAGTGTAAATTATGTAGTATGCCGCACGCCCACACCTTAGAACATTATGTATTAGAGTGTCAACTTATTGAAAACTATAGAAATAAGGAATTAAATAGTGTACCACATCAAATTGTTTGGATGTGTGATAGTGGTATGATAGACAGTATACTTAGGAGCTACAAGAAGTTTGCCCCAAGAGTGTGACAATTATATACTGTACTTACTATATTAACCTGCAATGTTAAATGGGATTCTTGTAATATGCTGTACTTACTATATTAACCTGCAATGTTAAATGGGATTCTTGTAATATGCTGTACTTACTATATTAACCTGCAATGTTAAATGGGATTCTTGTAATATGCTGTACTTACTATATTAACCTGCAATGTTAAATGGGATTCTTGTAATATGCTGTACTTACTATATTAACCTGCAATGTTAAATGGGATTCTTGTAATGTTATTTGTGTATTTGACTCACTGAATTTGTGCGCCCCTTGAGGGACTGAAGTAGAGGGGGGTAGAAATAGCCTAAGCTACTCTATCCCTTTGAGATGTATTTCTTGCTTATCTCAATAAACATACTTGAACTTGAACTTGAATCCATGTATAGCACATTCCTGTTGAACGACACGGATTTTACCTTTGATGTAAGGTGTGTCGACCCACACATACACCTCCACCATCTCTTTAGTATAGCCATTTGGGAATTTTACCTAGATATGTCTCCCTGTCTCAGATCCTGGCTGTACTAGGCTCTTTCTTACCATGTGAGTAGTGGCGCCTTTGTCACGGAAGATTTTCGCCGATTTTCCGTTAACAATTCCGCCCACCACCTCAAGGGTCCAAGCTAGTGGATCCTTCCCAACGTTGGGATGTTTCTTACCACTTGAGCTCACACCTGCTATGTAACCTGATTTCGGTTTTACCTTGCAATCAGCTGCACGATGACCTGGCTTACCACAGGTGTAGCACTTGTGCATATGCTTGTTGGAGGAGTTTCCCTGCTCCCCGACACACCAGTCTTAAGCTTAGCTCTATCGCCAATACCTGTAGCATGATGCTTCTCGTGCGGCTTCACCCCTTTCACCTGTCTCCTGGCCCCAGCCCACAGATCAGCTTGCTTGGCCATAGACAGATTTGACACAATTTCTTGCTCTTTGAGCTTGACACGCAGAGACGATTCGCATGCTTCTAAGAACTGTTCACGAATCATCAGTTGATAGAACTCCATGCTCCCAGGAGCAGTCTCCATAAGTTCACAGTAACGGTTTAGACTCGATTCTAACCGCTGTAACATTAACACATGTCTCTCCTTTTTGCAATTGAGCTCTACGGAAATTCTCTAGCATCCGGTCTGCAGTTATGCTAAAACCGTTCAGCAGCGCTTTGTCAATGCCTCGTACTCTCCGTGCGGACCCAGACTGTGGTAGATAGTTAGTGCCCTACCCTTTAACAATGCACTAAGAGCGAGTGCCCACTTTGATCTTTCCCACCCGCAATCAGCGGCGTGACCTTCGAAACGCTTGATGTATGCATCCATCGAGTCGTCCCTTTCATCAAAGTTAGCTAGTTTAGGTAGTTTGACAGTCTTACCTTGTTCAACGTTAGTCTCTGTTGAACGACCACTTGTCTGGTCATCCTGCCTTACTTGCAACTGCATGCGAGCTATGCGTTCAGTACTTTCTCGGTTCTGTTGATCAGTCCAGCGTTTGTTTTCTCTCTCTTCTGATCAGTCCACAGTTTGCTTTCTCTGTCCTGCTGATCAGTCCAGAGTTTCATAGCTTGCTCTGCTACTTTATTCCCTTCGAATCCCAACTCCCTAACTTGGTTACGGTATTCCTCTAAGGTGAATAATTGCAAGCCTGTAATACCTACTCTTTGAGCTGGTGTCGTCCACAAGGACTTTTTGGGCCGAGATTCTTCCCCATAGAATCCCCCAACGAAGTATTTAAATGGCTAGATTCCCGCGTGACTCCGTTTTCTTCCGCAGCGCGCGTGATTCTAGTGACATCATTCTCGGTGACGTCACCCACAGGGGTCTCTACCACTGTGTTATCTCTCACCGGGGTCTCACCACCGATAGCTTCATCCAGTGTGATGAGACTCGTGCACGCCATCTCAGTACTACCCTGCAAGTGTGCTTGTAGCATCACCTCTTCCACGGCCCTCATGTGCTGTTCCACTCGTTCCTTACACTCCAGCTCAGTAAGTGTCGTAGTCGTCAGGTCTACGAGCGGTTAAGGCCAGGTGAAGATGCAGGTAGCGCTGTTTGTACCCTACACACTCAGACATACTGGTGGTGTGTGTACCTAACAGGGTGTTAAACATCCTCTGAATACTGCTCGTCACTTTTGAATTTTCAGGGAAAATTTAAGTGCGAAATTTTACTGTACAACCTAGCTCATAGGTTCCAACTAAGCCAAACACATTGGGCGCCAGATGTGGGTGTTTCTTTTTTTTGTTTTCACGACTGCAATGCGTACGTCGCCAATGTACATATGGCAGACGCTTCACGAAACTGTCGGAATTAGCAGAATAGAAAATATGAGAGCAACCGTACAGGGCCTGGGAGCAAGGTCGAGTTAGAGTCCTTGTGGGTCTCTTCTCAGACTAGCCTCACCTGGTCCCGCTCCACGTTGATCGTTGGAATCTCCTCAATGATGTAACACTTTAAGGGACTCCTAGGGTCCTCATCAAATTTATAGATTAGTGAATATAGGCAACTCGGTGTTGAAGACACTTAGAGCTGAAGGCTTGAGTAATACTGGCAGTATTCAGAAGTGGTTCAACGGAAACACCGCATAAAGCTTAACAGTAGTTTATTTACTAACTTAACCACTAATACACAGGGTGCTTGATTTACTTTAGATTGGCGTCAGCAAAGCTATGGTTGCATTAGCAAGACTTTTGACGTCTGGCTAATCGACTCGTATCCACTCGTGGAGAAACACCTAACTTAACACAGTTGACAGCCAATCATTAACACGGCAACCTAACTGCCGGTATGCAAAGGGATCACAAGAGTTCCAACCGGATACTCGGTAATGATGATATGCAATAAACACAATGGCACTGTCAATGGGACAGGCAATAACATGCACATAATAATCACACACAATAACTAAATATGTTGTGTATGTGAAACTCACATTCACAGACGAGTGAAATGCCGTGATACCACACAGATAACCACGCATTCACCGCCGATTCACCTATAACCTGCGACAGGTATAAGGTGAGAACTGTGGTTGATACCTCAGATCAACACAGACACAATAAACAATGACAAGATCTTGTACTTACAGATAAGGTACCTTTCCTTACTCACTCACCAGTTAGGCACATCTATACAAGCACTCGTAGGTGGCCTGACAGCTGGTTTCGCTCGTAGACACGGAGGGTACTCGCAGTATCTTGAGATGATTTCGTGAGTAGGGCGTGCTGTATGCTTAACAGACAGACACACGCACACACACTGGCACTGGCGGTGCGTAAGGTGGTGACGTCACGTAGTAGTGAGGGCGGCGGCGGGCACTCGAGGTACTGAGGTACTGAGGTACCGAGTACACGCTCGGGCGAGTGGCGGCTGTGGTACCATGCAGGTACACTTGTGGTAAAGTCTCACACAGGTTACTTAGGCGGCGGCACTGCCTTAGTTCACTCTAAGTCACTCACAACGACCTTTGTCACCAGGGGTTACCTGATACCAGTCTGTTTCGCTCTGGAGATTTGTCACTTTAGGCTTCTAAACAATATATTCGCACTCGTGATTCTGGGCGAGTGTGGTATATCGCAAAGACGCTGAGTTAACTTGACGGTGAGGAATAGAGGTGTTCAGTCTATTGGCCGGTAGACAGAACAGCACGTCCTATTTCCAAGAGATCCCTCACAAGAATGATTTTGCCTGAAGCTCAGGGCGTCTCGTGGGCACACACAAAAAGAGTTACAATTTGGCCAATAGCATTGCAGCAAATGAGCGGGAACCAATCATATTAGCTCGTTCGATGAGCAGTAGGAGAGGTGACGTCATGAACACGTCACGAACACGTCATAGATGTTATTTCTATCGTGCCGGTTGACCCCAGAGGTCAGACGCTGCTGGTGCCTCTCCTCTGTTCTCACGCTCCACCACCAGGTACTCACTGACCCTTGGTGGCAATATGCTTAACTCCCTGTATCTACTTTCTGCCTGAATATACGGCGGCCTCCGTATTATAAAAGTGTTCCTGGTTAAGTGAATTCTGGAGATACCCAACATGCCAGGTCACTATCCAGGATTAAGAGAGATAGGCTTTGTGCACGAAGATCAGTGCACTGTGCACTGCAATGAGCCATTCAAGTCAGCTGTGGAAGAATCTTGGGAGACATACTCCCACACTCAGTAATTTGTTGTATTTGTGTCGCGCTACGGACACAAGCATGTTACAGTTATGACTTAAAGAATGTTTTCTTATATCCATTTATTGTTATTCTATATCGACTTGATATTATATATATCCGTTCTTGGTATATGTATTGATTATATATTGTTAGGGTTTATTGTATTTCGTATTATAACTATCTATATATTCATTTGAGCTATCCTTGTGATTTACTTCTGGCTATCTCCCACCTCTGTTCCTAGCCAAGGCATGTCGTTCCCTTCTTTCACTGGAAGTTTTATTAGATTTGTTAGCTCCCTTACATTGCTACAGTATAGTTATTATATGCAACTTATTCTCCCTCCTCCCCCAGTGTTTCTCCGTGCCAGCGTTTTTACTTGGGGTTTTCATCCAGGATTGTTTAATTAAGGATTTTTTTTAAATCCTGCATCCGGGCCCCCCTCCCTCCCTCTTGCGCCTATCTCCTGCAATTCCCTTATTGGCTAGGCCTCCAGCGTTTTAACTCAGCTGGGTTTACCCTCTCGACTGAGTTCTTGCCTGCCACGTTACCACTGCATGCCCGTCTCTGCCCACCCTTACTGCCTTATTACTTTCAGCCCGGGGGAGGTGATCTACGCGGCAAAAGGTCGACACACGCTCTGACTGGACCAGGTATTGTTTACATGATCAGGAATCGACATTATCTTCGGATCCTACACGCACACGTGGGACGCACGCCTACCCTAGCCTGGCGAGCGGCCCCGCCAGCAAGTTCTGCCCGGCCCGTGCCCACCGACCAGGCACGACTTCTCCAGGATGCTTCGCGCCGCCCTCGCAGCGCTAAGCTTGCCACATCAGACTACGCCCCACATTCCTCTCGAATCGGCAGGGCCACTCAGCTGTCTCTAGACGGGCTCGCCCAACGGAGATAAGGGAGGTCGGCAGGTGAAATAGTGATGCTTTTACTTCCTACTTCAGGCAGGACGTCGTTGCTCAGCCACTTTGAGGTGTCCCCACGGCCAGCGAGCACTCGCCATTGGGGGGGGGGGGGGTTCCGGCCTGCTGGCCTGCGGTGAGTGGGGGTGCAGCGCCGGTCCCCAAGTGTTCCGCTGTCCAGATCGCCCTGGGGTTAAATTTATCATACATTGTCATATCAGGTTTTCCCAGTCTCTAGGTAATTTTCTGCACGACTGATTAATTTCCATTGATTCAGCTAGGATTGACCATTGTCTTTCGGGCCTCTTGGTTGGGCTTCATTAAGTGTTATGTGGTTATTCACTTATATTTACTCTTTGTTCTCTGCCTGTTATTCATAGTGTTATATAATTAGTTACATTTGTCACTTGCCTTACTTCTAGTACTAGTAATAAGCTAGTAGGTTTCTGCAGATTTCGTTTACCGTAGGCTATATAAGCATAAGATCACTGCTTTTCCCCCAAAAAAAGCGGCGGGTTTTCTGAGGAAGAGAAAACGTATGTCGGAGAGCTGAGTCTAACCGCCCAAGCTGCGTGCGCAACGAGCCGAGGCTATATAAGCTCTGCCTGCAGACGGGCTGGTCCCCTGTCCTCGCCAAGCAAGCAACTGCTCACTTACAAAATGGCACGTTTGTCCCAAGATGTCTCATCGGTCCAGTATAGCAAGGCCACGTTTGTTCCAAGACGTTTTGCCTGTCCGGTGTAGCCCGGCATGTTGTTCCCAGACGTTTCGCTGACCGGTGTCAGATAATTATATTTATTGCTGTTATTTGGCATTTATTTATGTTCATT
>WNGS01159996.1:37278-48009 GCA_020271785.1 Procambarus virginalis
TTCTGACATGGGCGATGGCTTGTACTTTGAGTGGGGAGTCCGTATAAACAATGGCCTACCCTTCAGACTGAACTATTTGCCTTGATCCTTGCACTGAATGGGTACAAGTCTCCAAACTTGATACATTAATTGTAAGCGACTCCTTATCATCCTTAAATGCTCTCAACTCTTTAAGACACAACTGTAACATGCTCGTGTCCGAAGCTAGACACAAATACAACAAAATTATTAAGGATGGTAACAGAGTCCATTTCATGTGGTCTCCATCTCATGTTGGCCTCCGAATGCATGATAGAGCTGATAAGTTAGCCAAGAATCTGCCTTTAAAGGAGCCGTTGAGTGTAACCTTGGATATGTCAAATGAGCAATCTGAGAGCAGCAGTACACCGAGAACTTCAACAAGATCTTGTAGATCTGAGGCAAAGTGAAATTGACACCAGTAATTCCATCTATCATCATACTATCATGCAAGAGGAGCCACACATCTATGGATCATCCAATAAAATCAGCAGACTTCTAGATGTTACTGCTGCTCGGCTTAGACTCGGTTACAAGTATCTCTGGGAATTCTCATTATCTGCCGATGTAGACCTGACCAAATGTAAACTGTGTCAACAAAATTATTCGCACACCCTCCGTCACTATGTGATGGAGTGCGAAAAGATACGTGAATTTAGAGACAATTCTATAACCAATGTTCCAGCGATGTGTAAATATTTCATTCAAAATGATCTGCTACCAGAAATTTTAGCCAAATATCCCCAGTTTGCTAACTGTAGGTAGTAACTGAGTGATTGTAACCTATCCACCGCTGCCCACTGGATGGGGGGCGGTGTGCAGGACAAACATATAAATTGTGACACTAGCTCTCCACATATGTCAGTTGCTTAATTTAGAACCTGTATTTGAGGTCGATCTCGAACCCATTGTTGATGTGACGACTTATATTGAATTCTGTAACTAGCTCATCAAGATTGTAACTTGCTTAGCTAAATGAATTGTGGGGTTCAGTCCCTGAGCCCATTATGTGCCTCTGTAACCCTTTCCACTACCGCCCACAAGATGGGTATGGGGTGCATAATAAATGAACTAAAACTAAAAAAAACTAAAGGCACCATAGCCTGAGTGATAACCTGCAACAGCCTTGAGAGCTCGGAGCCTCTCTTTATACTGACGACAGAGTCTGAATACAACAGGACCATACAGTGGCACCTCAAGGCCAAGGTATTTGAATCTGTTTACATAGTCAAGCTGGGAGCCATCAGATAGTTGCATCTTGTGAACAGCTCCTCCCTGCCTGGGTGGGCGCCGATTTAGTATCTTTGTTTTCTCTGCTGAGATGATTAAACCTAGGTCCTGACATGAATCTAATACAGAGTTAAGAGTGTTCTGTGTGTTAGCATACCCAGTGGTGTGTATCATTATATCATCAGCATAGCTAATGATGTGGACGTTGGGTTCGGGGGAGAAACCTTATAAGTGCCTAGAGTGTGGGAAGAGGTTCAGGCATCTTCGAAGTATGACCACTCATATTTTATTACATTCGGCTGACAAACCCCACAAGTGTAGATGACAAACCTCACGAGTGTCCCAAAGTGTGGACAGAGGTTCAGTCTGCTTCGTCATATGAAGACTCATATTTTAGCGCATTCGCATGACAAACCTCACGAGTGTCCAGAGTGTGGTAAGAGATTCAGTCGTCTTGACCATATGAAGAGACACGTCCGGTGTTCCAGCTGAGCTTGCCCCTGGGGGCCATGCGCAGCTGCTGTTGTCCCGGCTGATGCGGTACCAGCCGATGAGCCAGCAGCTGATGGCACAGCTGGTGGTGTTCCAGCTGGGCACGCCTAGGGGCCAAGCACAGCTGCTGTTGTTCCGGCTGAGGTGGTCCCAGCCGATGATCGGCAGCTGATGGCCCAGCTGGTGGTGCCCCAAGCTGCGCATGCCCCTGGGGGCCAGGCACAGCTGCTGCTGTTCCGGCCGATGAGGTACCAGCCGAGGATCCAGCAGTCGATGGCCAAGCTGCTGGTGTTCCACCTGAGCAGGCCCCTGGGGGCCAAGCGCAGCTGCTGTTGTTAAGGCTGAGGTGGTCCCAGCCAATGATCCAACAGCTGATGGCCCAGCTGGTGGTGTCACAAGCTGAGCACGCCCCTAACGCATTTTCTCTCCTTTTAATAATAAATTTGTTACAGTTCTCATACGTCTTGTTGAGCGTAAGGGGTTCCGCAGTTCGATTCCACTTAACACCCTCTTTCCTTGGACTGTTGGCGTACCTTAGTATCTCCCCGCGGCATAGCGATATGGACTTCGCTGCACTCTAGGCAGTCTTCGGAGCCACCTGCAGTCCACTGGCTGAACTGTGCTTTAACATTGACTTAATTTATGTTATTTAACATAATTTACATTATAATTCTTTATATTCTACAATTTTATTGTATTTTATTATCTTTCTATTATTCATCGTCTTATTAAATTTAATTGATAATTTAATTTATGTAAAAATACTTATATAAATGATATTATATATAATTTATTATTGGTACTTGCCGTGCCTGTGCCTACCAACTCTCGACGCAGCCCGCTCAGCTATGCCTGGGACTTTATTCAATCCTACCTATTCCTGCTTTCCGCGACAGGTGTCGCAGCCAGTTATCCCACTCTCGCAGCCTAAGTCGCCAGCAGTATACTTTGATGCGGTTCCACGCACCTGTGCCTTTGCTCTTCACGTTAACTCTGCACACCAGCCCCTGCCCACCCTTACTGCTTTATTACTTCCAGACCCACAACAGAACGAGGACGACGAAAACCTGTGATGCGAGGTATACTAGGAGGCAACCGACTCCCTTCTAAGCAGACACCTCCAATCCACACCCGAGGGGCTCACCACAGCGACAACGACCGACTCGGGGTCGACCCTGGCGAGTCGGCCTCGGAGTGGACAGCGTCCACATTCCCACACCCGCCCTGGGGCCAGCCATCCAGGACTGGTCTCTGCGAAGGTGGGCTACTACGAGGAAGATAAACACGGAAACAACCAGTCATTCCCCACGGTGACACGCGCTGCCTGCATGGAGTACAAACCCGGCAGTATGTACTCCTCCCAGTCCACAGTGGGGGGCTTCCCGCCTCCCCGCTCCACGGCTCAAGATGGTACTCCGCCGGCCCACCAAGCGAGCTGCGTCTCCTCGCAGCATCTGCCAAGTAGACCCGGAATGGTACCTTTTTCAGTCTGGGTCAAGGAAGACCGACTGTTTTTTAATGGCCTCTCCGGGCATACGGGCACGCTTACGGCCACAGTAGCGAGGAGGTGCGTTCCTACGTATAGCAGCCAGCTTCCGCTCGCCCTTCGGGGGTGGGGGTTCCGCGCCGCTGGCCCTCACGGGATTGGGGGTGCTCCGTCGGAACCCCCAAAGTGATAAGCTCAATAATAGTCATCTATGATTATTATTTTAATTTATGTAATAAATTTTGTAATAATTTTGTAATTAATTTATATAATTAATTTTGTAATTAATTTATATAATAATTAATTTATGTAATTAATTTACATAATAATTAATAATAAATTAAGCCCCCACTTGATGTGCATTTTCTTCCAAGCCACAGAAAATAGACGCTGTATGCAAGGCAAACGGCGGAATTTCTGGGAAGGAAGAAAATGTAATACCATACTCGGTGGCTAACCGACCATGGTTGAGCGTGCATCTTGGGGGGGGGGGGGGTATTTACGCGCGCACGGGGACGCTCCAATCGTCTCGCTGCTGCGTTCCCGGGCGATACACTCAAAACGCCCACCCGCCTCCCGGGATCCCCTGCATCCCCTGGCCTTTCCGGGGGAAGACGCCAATGCGGTTTTGCTGAGGACACTTGTCCCAATTTCCAACGAATTGTGTTGCCTTTGGGGGTGCTCCGTCGGAACCCCCAAAGTGATAAGCTCAATAATAGTCATCTATGATTATTATTTTAATTTATGTAATAAATTTTGTAATAATTAATTTTGTAATTAATTTATATAATTAATTTTGTAATTAATTTATATAATAATTAATTTATGCAATTAATTTACATAATAATTAATAATAAATTAAGCCCCCACTTGATGTGCATTTTCTTCCAAGCCACAGAAAAAATATTACCTAGCACTCTCTGATTGGCCAAACTAAAAGCCTAGTGACATCTAGCGAGACCTAAGTAAACTACTTAGAAATGTTCGTAAGTTTACTTCTCTGAATCGCGCTTTGGCACGTTCTTAGCCAGCACTTAGGAACCTTCGTAGCAAACCTACTTACGAAGAAATACATGGAACTTCGTGAATTTAGGCCTGGCCGGGGAGGATTTACTGGACGCAAATCCTTAACTATAGCCCTTGTTTAACTCAACAGCAAAATGAGTACTTGGTTGTAAAAACAATTCTTCGTGGGGGTCGTATTCCAGGGACCATAGGATTAAGGACTTGCCCGAAACGCTACCGTACTAGTGGCTGTACGAGAATGTACAACGTAGTCCCCGCGGTGCTGTGGTAAGACACTCGCCTGGCGTTCCGCGAGCGCTCTATCATGGGTTCGTATCCTGGCCGGGGAGGATTTACTGGGCGCAAATCCTTAACTGTAGTCTCTGTTTAACTCAACAGTAAAATGTATACTTCGTTGTAAAAACGATTCTTCGCGGCGGGATCGTATTCCAGGGACCTGCCCGAAACGCTATGCGTACTAATGGCTGTACAGGAATGTAACAACTCTTGTATATATACATCTGAAAAAAAGAGCGATTCAGAAAGTGTACTTATGAAGATTTTTAAGTACTGTAGTTCACTTAGGTCTCGCTAGGTGTCACAGGGGCTTTTAGTTTGGTCAATCAGAGAAAAGGTAACATTTTTCATCTTATAGCTGTAACCAATCACGACGCTGTCATAATCGGAGCTTATCCGTAATCACTTGCCACTTATTTACGTCGAATTTTCTTATAAAATTAGTGTATTTCGAAGTAAAACTATCTTTTTTCAACTTGTACAGTCAGCACCGACATTGTAGTAAACAAATGGTACATTTTTTGTTTACCTACGTAATTCTAAGAGATAGTGTATAGCTCCCCTAGTCGCTCCCAAGACTTGAGAAGCGATGATATTTATTTACGTATATATTTACCTAAATTTATCCAAGGGCCACTAACTATCTAGTGGCCTTGACGAGGAAAAAAAGCCAGGGGCTTGTTAAGTCCCGCCAATTGTCCTAATAATTCTAGCTGGATTTTGGCATTTACGACTTCAGCGGGTAGGCAGTTCCGTGGGTTTATAACCCCTCTGGCTGAAAAAAACATCTGTTTTCAGTCCTACTTGAAAGGACATACTCTCCAACACTATATCTGTGATTGCCCTGTTATCAGTGACTTCAGACCAAATGGTATGAGGTACTTTGAGCTCTGTAGTTATTTCATATATTCAGGAATATCGAAAGATATTCTTGTGCTGTACCCAGAGTTTGCTAGTGGGGGGGTTTAATTGATCAGCCTTTACATTTCTTATTCTCTCATGATTCCATGTATGACTGGCCGTCATGTGAGGTGGGGATATAATGTTGAATGAGCTTGTAGCTAGTTTATGATCTACATTGTAATCTTTCATATAGAATAGGGTAGCAGCACATTGCTGTGTATACCTAAGCTTGTTAATAAAAAGATATCAGTAATAAAGGTTTTAAATTATAGCTTGTATTATTGTTACCCGTATTATCCCTATCATATCATAAAAGACAACGATGTTAATAATATTTCTTGTGAATCATTAAATTGTGCAGTATGTCTCAAATTTTCGCTTCTTTGTATATACATTAGAAAAAATAGGATACCTTGGGTACCTTGGGGTGCTTCCGGGGCTTATCGTCCCCGCGGCCCGGTCATCGACCAGGCCTCCTGGTTGCTGGACTGATCAACCAGGCTGTTGGACGCGGCCGCTCGCAGCCTGACGTATGAGTCACAGCCTGGTTGATCAGGTATCCTTTGGAGGTGCTTATCCAGTTCTCTCTTGAACACTGTGAGGGGTTTGCCAGTTATGTCCCTTATGTGTAGTGGAAGCGTGTTGAACAGTCTCGGGCCCCTGATGTTGATGGAGTTCTCTCTCAGAGTACCAGTTGCACCTCTGCTTTTCAACGGGGGTATTCTGTACATCCTGCCATGTCTTCTGGTCGCATGTGATGTTATTTCTGTGTGCAGGTTTGGGACCAGCCCCTCTAATATTTTCCACGTGTAAATTATTATGTATCTCTCCCGCCTGCGCTCAAGGGAATACAGATTTAGGCTCTTTAGTCGGATAAACAACCATAAATATTAGTTTCATTAATTTTTTTATTTGAATAATTGGATCAATATTTTTACAGCCGACAAGATTTGTTTTACTCACAGGTGCATTATCTGTTAAACAAAATTTGGTTTGTTACACACAATGGTGCTACGTCATATAGCCTTCCCGGCTTGGTGCCTTCTTTTGATAATTACTTATTGTTACACACAGTCAAATTGTGTTACAGGAAGAGGTCTTGGACCCTAATTTCCCCCTCCTTTTTAACAAGCCATAAATCCATATAGTTATAATTATAGGTTTAAGTATTCAATGACAAAAGTTTTTGAAGTTTTCACCCTTACCTAACATTTGGGAAGAACATTTTTCTTTTGTCTCGCCCAGATTTAATTTCAAATAAAGCCAAACAAAATAAAATAAAAATGGTATGTATAGCTAAGGTACACCCCCTAGCTATACTTATTACTAGGTGAACAGAGGCATTTGGTGATAGAAAAGTTCCCACCTGCCCAGGATCATCACCTTCTCTCATGTTTCATGTTCACCAGTGTTTATTTACTTAACAACTACTGGTATAATATCTCGCCATTATAAAACTAATTCTAATATCATAAAAGATATATTTACTAAAGTTTCAAGCAGAAAATGCATATATAGTTAACACGAAGGACTCCTCTTGATGAGACTCGCCAGCTAAATTGTTAGTTTATAAAAAAAAAATCGAAAATCCGTGTTGCGTAGCAGAGAAAAATTGAGTTGTATCCAGCTTATGTAAAGCTACAAGTGATCCAGAGCGTTCTTAGTTTGAGGCGGTGTACTTACGAATATATTCCTTCTTAAATGCCTACCTGAATACCGACGTAGCCACTACGAAGATGCTAAGAAAAACATTCCTAAGTACGAACTTACGTAACTGCTTCGTGGCCCGTACTTGAGGTCGATCTCGAACCCATTGTTGATGTGACGACTTATATTGAATTTTGTAACTAGCTCATCAAGATTGTAACTTGCTTAGCTAAATGAATTGTGGGGTTCAGTCCCTGAGCCCATTATGTGCCTCTGTAACCCTTTCCACTACCGCCCACAAGATGGGTATGGGGTGCATAATAAATGAACTAAACTAAGGCCCCCAGCCATCCACTTAGGGCAGCCCCTTACAGGCGACCCCTCCAGCGGGCAGTCCTTTGAGATATTCCTGCGCGGGCCCTAAGTCTCTGGCTGGCCCAGTCCGGTGACTCACAAGGACCCTACATGGTGCCTTTATCCATGTACAACACCCAAAGAGGGACGAGAGGGGGGTCGAAGGCAACCCTCACTGTTCCCTGGGAGGTGTATGAGCCCTCGTCACGACAAGGAGACACCAGGGATGGGGTAAAACGTAGCCGTCCAACACAGTCCGACTAGTTGTAAGAGAATCATTCAGCGGCATGGAAACTAGGAGGTAATAATTTCATTCACGAATAAGTCCCCCATAGAGCCACAATTAGAGGATAGGACACCCGACAAGGCAGGGGGGTGCATCGTGAGTATGCACCCTACAAGTAACCACCTTAATTTAAGAACCGTCAGTGCGTCGAGATCTGGTTCAACAACGAAGGCGAAGATTGTCAATAAAAGTATCACCTAGCTCGAAACGTCGGGTACTGCAGTTCTACGGGTAAGTGCGCGTACCAAACACCCGGGCGTCAAACCTGATGTCTGAAACACTAATCAAGAATGGCAAAAAGTCAGCGGGAGATGACAATTAGAAAGAAGAGGGGGGGGGGGGGGGTGAAAGATAAGGAAGAGGAAGTAGCTTCCAGCAAAATTAGTAAAGACGGCGGCAGGACCTAGATTCACGAAGCTCCATGTATTTCTTCGTAAGTAGGTTTGCAACGAAGGTTCCTAAGTATGCCCTAAGAAGATGCTTAGGTGCAATTCACTTAGGTCCACTTAGGAAGATATTTGTTGGTTCACCTGCGTGCCGATAGAGGTCACTACTGTGTTTCGTTTAGCCAATCAGAGAGCAGACAACATTCTTCATATTGAAGATTTAGCATTGGCTTATCGGAGCTCTACTGCCTCCTATTTACGTCGAATTTTCTTATAAAATTAGTATATTTCGAAGTAAAACTGTTTTTTCAACTTCTACGGGCAGCACCAACATTGTAGTAAACAAATATGTTACATTTGTTGTTTACCTACATAATTCTAAGAGATACTGTGTAGCTGTCCTTGTTGCTCGGAAGATGCGCTGACAAATGGACACTGCTTTTAACAGAAAAGCGGTGCTGTTTCTGGCGGGAAAAAAGAGACAATTGCGCAGCGCGTCCGGCAAGCGCAGCGCGTCCCGCAAGCGCATCGCGTCCCGCAAGCGCAGCGCGTCCCGCAAGCGCATTGCGTCCCGCAAGCGCAGCGCGTCCCGCAAGTGCAGCGCGTCCCGCAAGCGCAGCGCGGATGGTACACCCGGGTGGCTATAAATAGCCAAGGGGGCAGTTGTGTCCGGACCACGGTCACAGGCGGTCACAGGGTTGGCGCTCTTGGTGGGAGGTGGAGTCTTGCCCACACTCTTCGTTTTTGCACGTGGTGATACAGGATATTGTGAATTTGTTCTCGATTGTTGACTGTCGAAGAAATGGCTGAGGCGGTATGCCTAAGTGGTAGTGAGGAGGACAGACAAGATGATAACAGACCGTTTGAAGTAGTAGTGAACAGAAAGAAGCGGAGAAATAATAACAGACAGCGAGACAGTGAGAGTGACGAGGAAATTACTAAGAGATCGAAGAATGAGACCCTACTCAGCAGGACTCAAGACAAGCCATTTAATAGCAGGAAGAGGCTGTTGTTCCCTACAACATGCCAATTGAATTTCCACCAAAAGCTGGCGTGGACGGTAAGTCTGGCTAAGGAATTTTTGGATTACGAACCACTCTTCAAGGAGGGTCTTCACCGGCCCTACATAACAGTTGGGACTGAACAGGCCGTGGAACGCCTCACGACGGTTGGTTTTAAAGATGTAGTGATGGTTCCTCCAGAAGAAGCTAGGTATGTTGCACACAAAGATCATAGTTTTCAAGTTTCCAACTTATTTGGATCCTGACTGTCTTCTTCTTAACAATGATAATGTTGTCTGGGCAAAGAGAAACATTGTCCGTGGTGACAAACAAAGCCAGGTTGTTGCCTTGGTAAAGGGTGAGGCGCCAGAGAAAATTTTTGTGCAAGGACTAGGCTATAGGAACGTTGCAAAATACGTTGAGGAGCCCATACTGTGCATGAAGTGCTCACGTTGGGGACATATGGCATGGAAATGCCAGTTTGACCCCAGGTGTCGATATTGTGGGAAAAAACACGACTCACGAGAGTGTAGAGTCAAGATTGAAAGAAGTGAAAAAGTCGTACCTTTTTGTTGTAACTGTCGAGGCAGCCACAATGCTGGTTCCTCTCTATGCCCCATGAAGCCTCATCTGAAAGAGACTAGGACGGGTCCTACAAGCAGGATAGATGTGTCCTCGCAGCAAGGAAAGATCGTTCAAGAGGAACATGGAGGAAACAGCTGGAAGCCAACGACAGCCCCTATGATCAATGTGTGGGAGAAAGGGGCGGAGAAAATAAAGGCGAGCCTAGGGAAAGTAAATCAGGCAGTGGAAAAACTGAAACCTTGTGAGGACAAGGTTCAGGACAATATGGTCACCTCTGAGGTAGGTAATCAAATTTTGGAGTATCTAAAAAAACTAGATAAGAGGATTGAGGCATTAGAAAAATTGGCTATGGAAGGTAGACGGGGTGAAGATGGTGGTGAAACAGGACGTGTAATTGAAAGTAAAACAGGACGTGAAATAGAAAGTGAAAAGTGCGTAGGAGAAAGTAATGATGTGCATGAGGTAACGATGATAGAGGATAGTCAGGAGAATACACTTTCTAGTAGTGTTAGCAGTGTTCAACCTCCTGTTGTGACAAATGATGAAAGAAAAGTTAAAGTAAAACGGTATACAGAAATAACAAAGAAAATAGATATGAATAATATTACCTTCGATGTTAGTAGTAGTTGTGCTAGTGAGGAGAAAGAAAAAATGTTACGGTGTTGGAAGGAAGTTACTAAGGTAATCTCGTATCTAATGGAATGTGATGGGCAGGGCAAAGGTAGTTTATTATTAATCATGGATGAAAGTAAATTGAGCATATTATCTTGGAACGTTAATGATTAAAAACTAGAGCGGTGGATTACACTATTATACTCTTAGAGAGGATATGACATAGTAGCACTCCAGGAAACTGGGGATAGGGATGGTAGCATTCTGAGCTAAATGGCTATAGAGGTTTTCACTTATATGCTGATGGAGGAACTAGGGGGGTCTCATGTTATGTCAAAGTACCATACCTGTCGAGATAACTGAATCCCTCAGAGATATAGAGGTATTGAAAGTATTTGCTTGCGATACAATTAAAGGACGAGAGTTTAA
>WNGS01159996.1:49009-69974 GCA_020271785.1 Procambarus virginalis
AAAGTGCAATGTGTTTAATCTGTGCATAATTGAACAGTGAACGGTTAAAAGGTTGTCTAAGTGACGTAAGGACTATTCAGATCGTCGTCACTCGTGTTTTGAAAGACTGGAGAAAATCTACCCTTGGTGCCCTACTCTAACTTTGTGAGTAAATCGTACCCCTGACTGTCGTGTAAAGTGCCCACATGAGTCTATGTAATGCCAGCACCCTGCCACTCCGTCTCTCTCACCTGCACCAGACACTGAACACAGAAGGTGGGGCAGCCCTAGTGAGGTGCCATACCTTCAACACCCGCGATCCTAGCACATACTTATACTCTAGAATGTTACAACACATGTTAATTATGTCTTACTTAAAGCTCAGAAAAATAATGGTTCATATAAATTTTCTACCAGCAAATAATAATGACCCTGAAAGGGTGAGTAAATGGATGAATATGAGGTGTAGGTGTAACGATAGAGACTTGGTGAGGTAAATGTACAACATCGTCATGAAGCAACATGAACGTAAGCTTATGAAGTGAAGACATCATGCCAAATACCAAACTATTTATTTATTTATTTATTTATTTTTTATATACAAGAAGGTACATTGAGTTTAGAGATACATAGTATGGTATTTTACAATCTTATAAAGCCACTAGTTGCGCCAGCATTTCGGGCAGGTCCTAATCTAACAGATTAATTTTAATTAAGTAGGTAAATTCATCAGAATAATAAAATGATAACAGATACATTGTAAGAAAAATGAAATGAGAGAGATTAGTAAGTACATTAAAGCACATTGGTATATTATTAAAGCTCTGATTGATTACATTGACAGCTTGATTGGCAATTTAAACAAGATTAATAGACACCATACAGCAGATTAATAGCACATATAAGAAGACAGCAATGATCACAATGGTAAAGATGTTCGGATTGGGTACATAAAGATTGGGTTATCTTGAGGTTATCTTGAGATGATTTCGGGGCTTTAGTGTCCCCGCGGCCCGGTCCTCGACCAGGCCTCCACCCCCAGGAGGGTGGAGGCCTGGTGTTAGCTGGTGTTAGTCTGGTGTTAGCTGGTGCTGTGAGGGTGGAGCTGGTGTTAGTCAGCTGCCCGTGGCAGCTAACTAACACCCAGGTACCTATTTTACTGCTAGGCACATATAAGAAGGCACATATAGGGGTAGCATAGATACAGTGCAATTTTAAAGCAAAAGGTAAAAAAAAACTATGAAGATGAATTAGGTACTTTTTAGTTTTGTTTTGAATGACACAAAGATGGACAGCTTTTCAATTCATTAGGGAGTGAGTTCCATAGACTGCAGGTCCCTTTATTTGCATAGAGTGTTTACACAGATTAAGTTTGACTCTGGGGATATCAAAGACATATTATTTCTGGTGTGGTGATAATGGGTCCTATTACATCTGTCCAGGAGAGAGTTTCAAGGCAGGATTTGCATTTAAGAACAGGGTTTTGTAAATGTAATTGACACAAAAGAATTTGTGGAGTGAGATTGTGTTTAGCATGTTTAGGGAGTTAAACAAGGGGGCTAAGTGTTGTCTGAAAGCAGAATTTGTTATATTCTGATAGCGATTTTGTGGGTGATGATGGACTTGAGATGGTTTGCAGTGGTTGAAGCCCATGCCACAGATACCATAATAAGATAGGGATAGATTAGTGCATAATATAGAGAGATGAGAGCAGAGTTAGGTACATAATATCTGATTTTGGAGAGTATTCCAACTGTTTTAGAGACTTTCTTAGTTATAGCTGTATGTGGGTACTGAAGCTGAGTCTCTGTCTAGGAATAGGCCAGAAACTTTCCATCATTTTTATTGCTAATGTTACATTGTCTATCTGAAGCTGAATTTCATTGTAGATTTGCTTCCAAAAAAGATGTAGTAGGTCTTTTCTATGTTAAGTGTTAGTTTGTTGGTTGACATCCATAAGTGGACTTTTTTAGTTTATTATTAACAATCATTTAGTGTAACTAAGATTAATAATAATGTTGAACCATTAGCACTATTCCTCCTTTGTCAGAGATTGATGAAGAATAAATAACTGGTATCTTAAATATATTTCATCTTGGTATTTACTGCAAAAAAGCAAGTAGTACAAAGTTGAGCATAAGAGTGTGAGTGAGGGCAAGTGAACTAATAATAACGGAAGGACAATGTTACTAAAGAAATATATTCACAAACACTGAACAGTTTCAGAAGTTCCAGCTTATGAACAAATAATGAACTACACCACAGTCTCCGTGGTGTAGTGGTAAGACACTCGCCTGGCGTCGCGAGCGCTATGTCATGGGTTCGTATCCTGGCGGGGAGGATTACTGGGCGCAATCCTTAACTGTAGCCCTCTGTTTAACTCAACAGTAAATGTGTACTTGGTTGTAACAACGATTCTTCGCGGCGGGGATCGTATTCCAGGGACCTGCCCGAAACGCTACGCGTACTAGTGGCTGTACAAGAAGTAACAACTCTGTATATATCTCAAAAAAAAAAAAAATAATGATGATAACAATAATAATAATAATACTGACAAAATCACTAGGCGCCCTGAGGAGGATTCGAACCTGACTCAGGGAGTACCCAGAGCATAGGTTTGGGAGTACAACAGAACCCACCACAATACAGTGGAGTAACCCACTACATCACGACATGATTACATGCCAGTGCAACCTGGGTTCAATGAATCCTCATGGCTGTTTGGGGCGACCTAAGGCTTTAACTACTGATTTCTCACTTTAGTGTGATTTATTTGTGCAATAAAAACAATATAATGATAATAGTAAAATAATATGTTAGCCTTCAAATTGTAAGTCGGCTGTGACAGCCAATCCTGTGGCCAGTGGGCCCATGACGTCATTCCCAGAGAGCAGACAGGAGCCGCTGTAGGCAGTCAGTATTGAGGCAGACCTCGTCAGGGTAGGACCTCAAGACCTCGCTCTCTGGGAATGACGTCATGGGCCCACTGGCCACAGGATTGGCTGTTCACAAGCCGACTTACAATTTGAAGGCTAACATATTATTTTTACTATTATCATTATTATTGTTTTTATTGCACAAATAAATCACACTAAAGTGAGAAAATCAGTAGTTAAAGCCTTAGGTCGCCCCAAACAGCCATGAGGTTTCAGTTGAACCCCAGGTTGCACTGCATGTAATCATGTCGTGATGTAGTGGGTTACTCCACTGTATTGTGGTGGGTTCTGTTGTACTCCCACAACCTATGCTCTGGGTACTCCCTGAGGTCAGGTTCGATCCTCCTCAGGGCGCCTAGTGATTTTGTCAGTATTATTATTATTATTGTTATCATCATTATTTTTTTTTTTTTTTGAGATATATACAAGAGTTGTTACATTCTTGTACAGCCACTAGTACGCGTAGCGTTTCGGGCAGGTCCCTGGAATACGATCCCCGCCGCGAAGAATCGTTGTTACAACCAAGTACACATTTACTGTTGAGTTAAACAGAGGCTACAGTTAAGGAATTGCGCCCAGTAAATCCTCCCCGCCAGGATACGAACCCATGACATAGCGCTCGCGGAACGCCAGGCGAGTGTCTTACCACTACACCACGGAGACTGTGGTGTAGTTCATTATTTGTTCATAAGCTGGAACTTCTGAAACTGTTCAGTGTTTGTGAATATATTTCTTTAGTAACATTGTCCTTCCGTTATTATTAGTTCACTTGCCCTCACTCACACTCTTATGCTCAACTTTGTACTACTTGCTTTTTTGCAGTAAATACCAAGATGAAATATATTTAAGATACCAGTTATTTATTCTTCATCAATCTCTGACAAAGGAGGAATAGTGCTAATGGTTCAACATTATTATTAATCTTAGTTACACTAAATAATGTTGTAATAATAAACTAAAAAAAGTCCACTTATGGATGTCAACCAACAAACTAACACTTAACATAGAAAAGACCTACTACATCTTTTTTGGAAGCAAATCTACAAATGAAATTCAGCTTCAGATAGACAATGTAAACATTAGCAATAAAAATGATGGAAAGTTTCTTGGCCTATTCCTAGACAAGAGACTCAGCTTCAGTACCCACATACAGCATATAACTAAGAAAGTCTCTAAAACAGTTGGAATACTCTCCAAAATCAGATATTATGTACCTAACTCTGCTCTCATCTCTCTATATTATGCACTAATCTATCCCTATCTTAATTATGGTATCTGTGCATGGGCTTCAACCACTGCAAACCATCTCAAGTCCATCATCACCCAGCAAAAATCTGCTATCAGAATAATAACAAATTCTGCTTTCAGACAACACTTAGCCCCCTTGTTTAACTCCCTAAACATGCTAAACACAATCTCACTCCACAAATTCTTTTGTGTCAATTACATTTACAAAACCCTGTTCTTAAATGCAAATCCTGCTCTGAAACTCTTCCTGGACAGATGTAATAGGACCCATTATCACCACACCAGAAATAAATATGTCTTTGATATCCCCAGAGTCAAACTTAATCTGTGTAAACACTCTATGCAAATAAAGGGACCTAGTCTATGGAACTCACTCCCTAATGAATTGAAAAGCTGTCCATCTTTTGTGTCATTCAAAAACAAAACTAAAAAGTACCTAATTTCATCTTCATAGCTTTTTTTTACCTTTTGCTTTAAAATTGCACTGTATCTATTGCTACCCCTATTATGTGCCTTCTTATATGTGCCTAGCAGTAAAATAGGTACCTGGGTGTTAGTTAGCTGCCACGGGCAGCTGACTAACACCAGCTCCACCCTCACAGCACCAGCTAACACCAGACTAACACCAGCTAACACCAGGCCTCCACCCTCCTGGGGGTGGAGGCCTGGTCGAGGACCGGGCCGCGGGGACACTAAAGCCCCGAAATCATCTCAAGATAACCTCAAGATAACCCAATCTTTATGTACCCAATCCGAACATCTTTACCATTGTGATCATTGCTGTCTTCTTATATGTGCTATTAATCTGCTGTATGGTGTCTATTAATCTTGTTTAAATTGCCAATCAAGCTGTCAATGTAATCAATCAGAGCTTTAATATACCAATGTGCTTTAATGTACTTACTAATCTCTCTCATTTCATTTTTTCTTACAATGTATCTGTTATCATTTTATTAATTCTGCTTGAATTTACCTACTTAATTAAAATTATCTGTTAGATTAAGGACCTGCCCGAAATGCTGCGCATACTAGTGGCTTTATAAGATTGTAAATACCATACTATGTATTCTCTCAAACTCAATGTACCTTCTTGTATATAAAAATAAATAAATAAAATAAATAAATAGTTTGGTATTTGGCATGATGTCTTCACTTCATAAGCTTACGTTCATGTTGCTTCATGACGATGTTGTACATTTACCTCACCAAGTCTCTATCGTTACACCTACACCTCATATTCATCCATTTACTCACCCTTTCAGGGTCATTATTATTTGCTGGTAGAAATTTATATGAACCATTATTTTCTGAGCTTTAAGTAAGACATAATTAACATGTGTTGTAACATTCTAGAGTATAAGTATGTGCTAGGATCGCGGGTGTTGAAGGTATGGCACCTCACTAGGGCTGCCCCACCTTCTGTGTTCAGTGTCATGGTGCAGGTGAGAGAGACGGAGTGGCAGGGTGCTGGCATTACATAGACTCATGTGGGCACTTTACACGACAGTCAGGGGTACGATTTACTCACAAAGTTAGAGTAGGGCACCAAGGGTAGATTTTCTCCAGTCTTTCAAAACACGAGTGACGACGATCTGAATAGTCCTTACGTCACTTAGACAACCTTTTAACCGTTCACTGTTCAATTATGGCACAGATTAAACACATTGCACTTTATAACAGTCTGTTACTGCTGTGGTAGTCACATGGTACATCTCATTCAGTCACTACACTACACTTCATTGAGTCACATTTACACTCTAAATCTCATTCAGTCACATTTACACTCTATATTACAATTCATTTAGTCTCAATTACACTCCACACTACAATTCATTCAGTCTTATTTACACTATACACTACAATTTTCATGATTTGAAATAAAGTAAAATACCTGTATCTTTATTCTAAGCGATGAACGGCAGTTACTTGAATACAAACGTATGAATAACTTATAACATGCGTTTCTGGATGACGATCGACTCTAATTTCTCAAGAACTAGTACGATTGAATGTCAATTGAAGGTAAACTCAAAGTTCTACTCTGCTTGGCTAGTTTGTCCAACTGTCCTGGCCAATAACAAGCAGAGAAGGCTAAACCAATGGTAATCACATATACTAGTCGACTAGATCTATGACTTATGATGTCATGGAAAAGTACAGAGGAAGGTTGAAACCTGGGGCCAGATTCACACAGCAGTTACATACGTACTTACGAATGTTTTTCTTCTTAGCACCTTCGTAGCGGCTACGTAGGTATTCAGGTATGCATTTAAGAAGGAAAATCTTCGTAAGTATGATCCGTCGCACTAAGGTTGCTGTCGACCACTCATAGCTTTACGTAAACTGGATATAACTCAATTTTTCTCTACTACACAACACGAAGGATTGATTATATAATAAACAAAACATTTTAGCAGGAGAGTTTTGTCAAGAGGCGTCCTTTGTGTTAACTATATATGTATTCTCGGCTTGAAACTTGTAGTAAATATTTCTTTTATGATAGTAGAATTAGTTTTATAATAGCAAGATATTATACCAGTAGTTATTAAGTAAATAAACACTGGTGAACATGAAGAAGGTGATGGTCCTTCTCAATATGAGAGAAGGTGAAATATAAGAAAAGGTGATGGTGGGAGCATATACTATTACCAAATGCCCCTGTTCACCTAGTAATAAGTATATCTAGGGGGTGTACCTTTGCTATACTTACCCCTTTTTAATATATTTTGTTTGGTTTCAATTTGAAATTAAATCTGGGTGAGACATAAAAGAAAAATATGCTGCACAAATGATCTTAGGTCATAAGGATAACAGTAAAAACTTCAAAAACTTTTCTCATTGAATACGTAAACCTATAATTATGACTATATTTATTTATTTATTTATTTATATACAAGAAGGTAAGCTGGCTTTGTGAGAATAAATAGCATAGTATTTACATTCTTGTAAAGCCACTATATAGTACGTGCAGCATTTCGGGCAAGTTCTTAATCTAACAGGTAATTTTAAGTAGGTAAATTCTAGCAGAATTTATAAAATGATAATAGGTACATTGCAAGAAAAAAATGAGATGAGAGAGATTAGTAGGTATATTAAAGTAGATAAATGGACTATTATGGCCTGTTAAAAAAGATAGGGGAAGTAGAGGTCCAAGACCTCTTCCTGTTACACAATTTGGCTGTGTAACAATAAGTAATTATCAAAAGAAGGGAAGGCTATGTGAGGTGAGGCAGTTACTTATTTAAGGAATGCTTAAAGTATACTTACTAAAATGCTTAATACGGGCTCACCATAGCCCGTGCTACTTGGAACTTTGTTCCAGGTAGCGAATCTTTAACAACAACAACAACAAGGAATGCTTATTTTATTTTATTTACCTTATAAGCTTATAATCCTGTCAGTTGTAAAAATATTGATCCAGTTATTTAAATAAAAAAATATACTGAAACAAATATTTATGGGTTGTTTATCCTATTTTTTCTAATGTAGATCCAAAGAAGTGAAAATTTGAGACATACTGCACAATTTAATGATTCACAAGGAATATTAATAACATTGTTGTCTTCTTTTTATCTTCTAGTGTGTGGTTTGGTCAACATTACTAACATTACATATCAATAAGAGATCTCAATGATCCATGGTTAACATTTATGATTTAATTAGGATAATAATGGTAATAATAATAAAACAAGCTATAATTTAAAACCTTTATTACTGATTTCTTTTCATTAACAAGCTTAGGTATACACAACACTATGCTGCTACGCCTATTCTATATGAAAGATTACTGTGTAGATCATTGACTAGCTACAAGCTCAACCAACATCCCCACCTCACAGTACGGCAAGTCATACATGGAATCAGGAGAGAATAAGAAATGTAGGCTGATGTATTAGCCTCCACTGGCAAAATCTGGGTACAGCACAAGAATATCTTCCAATATTCCTGAGTGTATTAAGTAATTACAGAGCTCAAAGTACCTCATACCATTTGGTCTAAAGTCACTGATAACAGGGCAATCACAGATATAGTGTTGGAGAGTATGGCCTCTCAAGTAGGACTGAAAACATGTTTTTTCACCAAGATGGTTATAAACCCATGGAACCGTCTACCCGCTGAAGCCGTAAATGCTAAAAACGAGCTAGAAAATATCATTAGGACAATTGGCGGGACTTAAGAAGCTCCTGGCGTTTTATCCTCGTCGAGGCCACTAGATAGTTGGTGGCCCTTGGGTAAATTTAGGTAAATATATACGTAAATCAATACCATCGCTTCTCAAATCTTGGGAGCGACAAGGAAACCTACACACTATATCTTAGAATTACGTAGGTAAACAAAAAATGTAACATATTTGTTTACTACAATGTCGGTGCTGGCTGTAGAAGTTGAAAAAACAGTTTTACTTTGAAATATACTAATTTTATAAGAAAATTCGATGTAAATAAGTGGCAAGTGCATCACGGATGAGCTCCGATATGCCAGCGTCCTGATTGGCTACAGCTGTCAGATGAAAAATGTTACCTTCTCTCAATATACTAAGTTTATAAGAAAATTTGACTTAAATGGGTGGTAAGTGAGCTCCGATAAGTCAGCGTCGTGATTTTCTAAATCTTTAAGATGAAGAATATTGCCTGCTCTCTGATTGGTTAAACGAAAAGCCCTAGTGACATCTAGCGAGACCTAAGTGAACTACTGTTCTGTACTTAAAAATCTTCATACGTACACTTTTCTGAAGTGTCCTTTGGCGCGTTCTTAGCCGGTACTTAGGAACCTTCGTAGCACACATACTTACGAAGAAATACATTAGAGCTTTGTGAATCTAGGACCTGGACCTAGATTCACGAAGTTCCATGTATTCTTCGAAAGTAAGTGTGTGCTTCGAAGGTTCTTAAGTACCGGCTAAGTATGTGCCTACATGCGATTCAGGAAAATATACTTGCAAAGATTTCAATTCCTTCACTTAAGTTTCGCTAGATGTCACTAGGGCTTTTCGTTTGGTCAATCAGAGAGCAGGCATTATTCTTCATCTTAAAGATTTAGCCAATCACGACGCTGACTTATCGGAGCTCAGTTGCCACCTATTTAAGTCGAATTTTCTTACAAAATTAGTAAATTTTGAAGAAAACTATGCTTTTTCAACTTCTATAGTCGGCACCGACATTGTAGTAAACAAATATGTTACATTTTTTGTTTACCTACGTAATTCTAAGAGATATTGTGTAGCTTTCCTTGTCGCTCGGAAGATTAAGAAAAGCCGGCGGCTTGTTAAAGGTCCCGCCAATTGTCCTAATGATATTTTCTAACTGGATTTTGGCATTTACGGCTTCAGCGGGTAGGCAGTTCCATGAGTTTATAACCCTCTGGGTGAAAAAGCCTCTGTTTTCAGTCCTACTTGAGAGGACATACTCTCCAACACTATATCTGTGATTGTCCTGTTATCAGTGACTTCAGATCAAATGGTATGAGGTACTGATAATTTATTATAAAACTAAAAAAACGGCCAATCTACTCATGAAAAACTCTCCAGACACCAAGGAGAACGCTTTGAAGGAAACCAACGTCGTCTATACCTTTAAATGCCCACTTGGGGACTGTCAGCCCCAAAGAACTCAGTAAATAGGCAAGACAACAACATCTTATTCCAGACGACTAACAATGCATAAACGACAGGGCTTCGTCAGGGAACATATAATTTCTTCTCACAACCAGACCATCACCAGAGAAATCTTAACAAACAACACAGAAATCATCGATAGGTACAGCGATAGCAGGCGGCCCGATATCAGCGAGGCACTACACATCAAAAAGTCAACACCAACAATCAACAGCCAATAAATGCACAACTATAATCTACCCACTTCAAGGCACCGTATGGGCCAATAGGCCCTCTGGAGAACTGCTGCAGCTGTCGTGGGGTACGGTTGTTCCGTCCGGCCACTGCAGTTGTTGTCGACCCGGCGAGGAGTGAGGACCTGGGTGTCGCTGCTGACGTGGCTTGTGTCCCGTGATTTTGCTGAGGGGCCCTTGGGGCCGTGACGGTCTGCAATCATGGGGGGGGGGGCCTGTGCCCCCTGTCACCAGGCAGGCCTCCATTGGCCTAGAGTTCTCTAGGTATGCTTCCTACCACGCGGTGGAGGTGGTAATGATTGATATGTTATGTGTCCCAGTGGAGTCTGTATGTGGTGTTGCAACCCGTCCTCGCAAATTCGTATAGTCAATATTGACTTATTAAATACGTGCATAGGTGACATACTAAACATAATAGATACCCTTAAAAAGCTTCATAGAAAACACCGACCTTACCTAACCTTGTTAGTATGTTAAAATAAGTATCTTATAGCTTCGTAATTATAATTGTTACTTAACCTATTATAGGTATAGGTTAAGTAATAATTGTAATTACAAAGCAATAAGATGCTTATCTTAACATACTAACAAGGTTAGGTAAGGTCGGTGTTTTCTATGAAGCTTTTTAAGGGTATCTATTATGTTTAGCATATCACCTATGCACGTATTTAATAAGTCAATATTGACTATGCGAATTTGCGAGGACGGGTTGGGTGTGCAGCTACTTGCCGGACGGCGGGCGATAGTCAAGTTCAACTCCCCGGCAATTTATCAGGGCCTCGTCACGCGCTATGATGGGCTCTCCTTCGATCTTCCTGGAGATGGTGGGTCGGTGACCTTCTCCGACCGTTGTGGAGCCACGACGTATGTGGCAGTATATGGATGCCTTTTGAGTTCCCTGAGGATCTCCTACGACGGTACTTTGCCCGGTTTGGGCGGGTCCTACATGTGAGGATGAATGCTGTCCCTACCAGGAGATGGAAGGGGGTCCCGTGTGGGATCCCCACTCTCGCCATGCGCCTCCGGGATCCTGTACCGTCCTCCATCATGTTGTTGGGGTTCCCGATTCGTGATTTTCACGCAGGACAGCCTCGGACTTGTTTCAGGTGCGGCCTACCGGATCACCTGGCAGCGGGGTGTGAGGAGCGCCGGGTCACCCCTGTTAACGTCTTCCAGGAGGAGGATTTTCCACCGCTGTCGGCCCCAGACCAGTCTCAATGTGATGGACCGTGTGATGATTCCCTGCTGGTTTCTGCCCCGTGTAGGATGGTGGTGTGGATGTTAACGTGGGGGTTGGGGCGGCCCCGCCCCCGCCCCCGCCACCGGCTTCCCCGCCTTCGACGTCCCTGCCCCTGTCGCCCCAGCCCGCCCAGTCTCGGCCGCCCGTGCCTGCTCCGTAACCTGCATGCAGCGTCTCCTGTCCCTTTGGATGTTCGCGGCGAGGAGTCTCCTGCTGTGTGTGGTCCGGTGCCCCGGCCGTGGAGGCTGCAGTTCTCAGGGGCCGGGCCTTGAAGGGCGTCCTTCGGAGTGTTCTGCTGTGCTGCTGCTGAGCTATCAGTAGCTGCTGTGCTGCTGCTGCTGCTGCTGCTGCTGTGCTGCTGTGCTGAGCTATCACCCCATCATCATCAGGATGATGGGGGTGATAGCTCAGATGACCGGCAGCCCGTCTCCAAGCGCTCGAGGCGGGTCCGGAGTGTGGCTCCCCTTCGTGGGGTGCCTTGAGTGGAGGTGGAAGAGTACGTTGATCCGGCGTCTCCTGCTGAGGTTGGCGGTGCTGTGGGGGCTCTGTGCTGCCTCCGGAGTCGCCCCCTATGCCTACTGCTGATGACTCCTCACGGTGGGAGGTTGCTCCTGCCGACCGGGACCACGTCGTGATTTTACGGAAGGATGTGCGCCAAGATGTCTCTGTTCTTGTGCTTGGTGGCGGGGGCCCCGACTCGTCTGTGTCCTCTGCGGGTTCCCCTAGTGTGCAGCCCCGTCTGAAGCCTCGTGAGAAGCCTCGTGCGCCGGTCAGTACAAAGCCCTGTGCGGCTCCCGGGCACCTCTCAGTGCCGATTCCAGTGCGAATCATACTGCCAGAAGCACTCTGCCACTGATGTACAGGATCCCTTAACTCACTTCTGGGGTGTGAGTTTTCAGTTACATATATGCCTGGAGACCGTTCAGGCTTGTTTGCATATATATATATATATATATATATATATATATATATATATATATATATATATATATATATATATATATATATATATATATATATATATATATATATATATATATATATATATATATATATATATATATATATATATATATATATATATATATATATATATATATATATATTATAAATATGACCGAAAAAGTAAGATTAATAATTCTAACACGAATTTTCTCTATTTTCCTTATGTTTCTTTTTACTGGTGACGGTAAATGAAAAATCAATTCTCCAAAATTCATTTTTATTTCTAGTCTGACGCGACACTTGAGCGCGTTTCGTAAAACTTATTACATTTTCAAAGACTTTAGTTTATCTACACACAACTTATGCTTTATGAAACAAACATTGGCTCTTATACCTGCATTTGGGTGAGGTGATGTAATACATTAGTGGGGTGAAACACAGAACATGGAAAACGGGGTATAGATTTGTAGAAGTAGAAGTCGGGTCCCAATAGAACTGCAGAAGGCCTATTGGCCCATATTTCTTGATGTTTCTATTTGGAGCGGAGTCTTGAAGTGGGTAGAATATAGTTGTGCGTTAATTGGCTGTTAATTGCTGGTGTTGACTTCTTGATGTGTAGTGCCTCGCAGATGTCAAGCCGCCTGCTGTCGCTGTATCTATCAATGATTTCTGTGTTGTTTGTTAAGATTTCTCTGGTGATGGTTTGGTTGTGGGAAGAGATTATATGTTCCTTGATAGAGCCCTGTTGCTTATGCATCGTTAATCGCCTGGAAAGAGATGTTGTTGTCTTGCCTATATACTGAGTTCTTTGGGGCTTACAGTCCCCAAGTGGGCATTTGAAGGCATAGACGACATTGGTCTCTTTCAAAGCGTTCTGCTTTGTGTCTGGAGAGTTTCTCATGAGTAGGTTGGCAGTTTTCTTGGTTTTATAGTAAATCATCAATTGTATTTTCTGATTTTTGTCTGTAGGGATAACGTTTCTATTAACAATATCTTTCAGGACCCTTTCCTCCATTTTATGAGCTGTGGAGAAGAAGTTCCTATAAAATAGTCTAATAGGGGGTATAGGTGTTGTATTAGTTGTCTCTTCACAGGTTGCATGGCGTTTCACTTTCCTTCTTATGATGTCTTCAATGAAACCATTGGAGAAGCCGTTGTTGACTAGGACCTGCCTTACCCTACAGAGTTCTTCGTCGACTTGCTTCCATTCTGAGCTGTGGCTGAGAGCACGGTCGACATAAGCGTTAACAACACTCCTTTTGTACCTGTCTGGGCAGTCACTGTTGGCATTTAGGCACATTCCTATGTTTGTTTCCTTAGTGTAGACTGCAGTGTGGAAACCTCCGCTCCTTTCCATGACTGTTACATCTAGAAAGGGTAGCTTCCCATCCTTCTCCATCTCGTAAGTGAAACGCAACACAGAATTCTGCTCAAACGCCTCTTTCAGCTCCTGCAGATGTCTGACATCAGGTACCTGTGTAAAAATGTCATCAACATACCTGCAGTATATGGCCGGTTTCAAGTTCAAGTCGACTAAGACTTTTTTCTCGATAGTACCCATGTAGAAGTTCGCAAACAGGTGTCGGGGTTTCACGGTTCTCGTTAGTGAAGGGTTAAAGCAAAGGTAGACCGGATCTCCCTTCCAGGTGGTTGCTCCGACAATAACCCTTACTCACCGTCGTTCTACGGGTCTTCCCTCGATCCTCTAGGCTCCACTGCACGCCCCGGAGAGTACCCCAGTCGATCTCACAACCTGCCTTAAATTGCAAGATGAGTGGGGGCACAGATCGTTCCCTCAATCTGTGGCCCGCCCCGACACAGAACTCTTACACAGCCTTTAAGGTCGNTAGTTAACAACACTGGCCTTAGTTAACAACACTGGCCTTAGTAAACAACACTGGTCATAGTTAACAACACTGGTCATAGTTACAACACTGGCCATAGTTAACACACTGGTCTTAGTTAACAACACTGGTCATAGTTAACAACACTGGCCATATTTAACAACACTGGCCTTAGTTAACAACACTGGTCATAGTTAACAACACACTGGTCATAGTTAACAACACTGGCCTTAGTTAACAACACTGGTCATAGTTAACAACACTGGCCTTAGTTAACAACACTGGCATAGTTAACAACACTGGCCAATAGCTAACAACACTGGCCATAGTTAACACACTGGCCATAGTTAACAACACTGGCCTTAGTTAACAACACTGGTCATAGTTAACACACTGGCCATAGTTAACAACTGGCCATAGTTAACATCACTGGCATAGTTAACAACACTGGCCTTAGTTAACAACACTGGCCTTAGTTAACAACACTGGCCATAGTTAACAACACTGGTCCTAGTTAACATCACTGGCCTTAGTTAACAACACTGGCCTTAGTTAACAACACTGGTCATAGTCACAACACTGTCATAGTTAACAACACTGGCTTAGTTACAACACTGGCCATAGTTAACACCACTGGCCTTAGTTAACAACACTGGTCATAGTTAACAACACTGGCCTTAGTTAACAACACTGGTCATAGTTAACAACACTGGCCTTAGTTAACAACACTGGCCTTTGTTAACAACACTGGCCTAGTAACAACACAGGTCATAGTTAACAACACTGGTCATAGTTAACAACACTGGCCATAGTTAACAACACTGGTCTTAGTTAACAACACTGGTCATAGTTAACAACACTGGTCCAGTTAACAACACTGGCATAGTTAACAACACTGTCTTAGTTAACAACACTGGTCTTAGTAACAACACTGTCATAGTTAACAACACTGGTCATAGTTAACAACACTGGCCATAGTTAACAACACTGGTCATAGTTAACAACACTGGCCATATTTAACACACACTGGCCTTAGTTAACAACACTGGTCATTGTTAACAACACTGGTCACAGTTAACAACACTGGCCTTAGTTAACATCACTGGCCATAGTTAACAACACTGGCCATAGTTAACACACTGGTCATAGTTAACAACACTGGCCATAGTTAACAACACTGGCCATAGTTAACAACACTGGCCTTAGTAAACACACTGGTCATAGTTAACAACACTGGTCATAGTTAACAACACTGGCCTTAGTTAACAACACTGTCATATTTAACATCACTGGCCATAGTTAACAACACTGGCCTTAGTAAACAACACTGGTCATAGTTACAACACTGATCATAGTTAACAACACTGGCCATAGTTAACAACACTGGCCTTAGTTAACAACACTGGTCATAGTTAACAACACTGGCCTTAGTTAACAACACTGGCCTTTGTTAACAACACTGGCCTTAGTAACAACACAGGTCATAGTTAACAACACTGGTCATAGTTAACAACACTGGCCATAGTTAACAACACTGGTCTTAGTTAACAACACTGGTCATAGTTAACAACACTCGCCATATTTAACAACACTGGCCTTAGTTAACAACACTGGTCATAGTTAACAACACTGGTCATAGTTAACAACACTGGCCTTAGTTAACAACACTGGTCATAGTTAACAACTAGCTTAGTTAACAACACTGGTCATAGTTAACAACACTGGCCATAGCTAACTCCACTGGCCATAGTTAACATCACTGGCCATAGTTAACAACACTGGCCTTAGTTAACAACACTGGTCATAGTTAACAACACTGGCCGTAGTTAACAACACTGGCCATAGTTAACATCACTGGCCATAGTTAACAACACTGGCCTTAGTTAACAACACTGGCCTTAGTTAACAACACTGGCCTTAGTTAACAACACTGGTCATAGTTAACATCACTGGCCATAGTTAACAACACTGGCCTTAGTTAACAACACTGGTCATAGTCAACAACAACACTGGTCGTAGTTAACAACACTGGCTTTAGTTAACAACACTGGCCATAGTTAACAACACTGGCCTTAGTTAACAACACTGGTCATAGTTAACAACACTGGCCTTAGTTAACAACACTGGCCATATTTAACAACACTGGTCATAGTTAACAACACTGATCATAGTTAACAACACTGGCCATAGTTAACAACACTGGCCATAGTTAACACTGGTCATAGTTAACAACACTGGTCATAGTTAACAACACTGGTCATAGTTAACAACACTGGCCTTAGTTAACAACACTAGTCATAGTTAACAACACTGGTAATAGTTAACACTGGTAATAGTTAACAACACTGGCCTTAGTTAACAACACTGGTCATAGTAAACAACACTGGTCATAGTTAACAACACTGGTCATAGTTAACAACACTGGCCTTAGTTAACAACACTGGCCTTAGTTAACAACACTGGTAATAGTTAACACTGGTCATAGTTAACACTGGCCTTTGTTAATAACACTGGCGTCAGTTAACAACACTGGTCATAGTTAACAACACTGACCTTATTAAACAACACTGGTCATAGTTAACAACACTGGCCATAATTAACAACACTGGTCATAGTTAACAACACTGGCCTTAGTAAACAACACTGGTCATAGTTAACAACACTGGCATTAGTTAACAACACTGGTCATAGTTAATATCACTGGCCATAGTTAACAACACTGGCCTTAGTTAACAACACTGGTCATAGTTAACAACACTGGCCTTAGTTAACAACACTGGTCATAGTTAACAACACTGGCCTTAGTTAACAACACTGGTCATAGTTAACAACACTGGCCAATAGCTAACTCCACTGGCCATAGTTAACATCACTGGCCATAGTTAACAACACTGGCCTTAGTTAACAACACTGGTCATAGTTAACAACACTGGCCATAGTTAACAACACTGGCCATAGTTAACATCACTGGCCATAGTTAACACTGGCCTTAGTTAACAACACTGGCCTTAGTTAACAACACTGGCCTTAGTTAACAACACTGGTCATAGTTAACATCACTGGCCATAGTTAACAACACTGGCCTTAGTTAACAACACTGGTCATAGTCAACAACATTGGTCATAGTTAACAACACTGGCCATAGTTAACAACACTGGTCTTAGTTAACAACACTGGTCATAGTTAACAACACTGGCCATATTTAACAACACTGGCCTTAGTTAACAACACTGGTCATAGTTAACAACACTGTTCATAGTTAACAACACTGGCCTTTGTTAACAACACTGGCCTTAGTAAACAACACAGGTCATAGTTAACAACACTGGTCATAGTTAACAACACTGGCCATAGTTAACAACACTGGTCTTAGTTAACAACACTGGTCATAGTTAACAACACTGGCCATATTTAACAACACTGGCCTTAGTTAACAACACTGGTCATAGTTAACAACACTGTTCATAGTTAGCAACACTGGCCTTAGTTAACAACACTGGTCATAGTTAACAACATTGGCCTTAGTTAACAACACTGGTCATAGTTAACAACACTGGCCAATAGCTAACTCCACTGGCCATAGTTAACATCACTGGCCATAGTTAACAACACTGGCCTTAGTTAACAACACTGGTCATAGTTAACAACACTGGCCATAGTTAACAACACTGGCCATAGTTAACATCACTGGCCATAGTTAACAACACTGGCCTTAGTTAACAACACTGGCCTTAGTTAACAACACTGGCCTTAGTTAACAACACTGGTCATAGTTAACATCACTGGCCTTAGTTAACAACACTGGCCTTAGTTAACAACACTGGTCATAGTCAACAACACTGGTCATAGTTAACAACACTGGCTTTAGTTAACAACACTGGCCATAGTTAACAACACTGGCCTTAGTTAACAACACTGGTCATAGTTAACAACACTGGCCTTAGTTAACAACACTGGTCATAGTTAACAACACTGGCCTTAGTTAACAACACTGGCCTTTGTTAACAACACTGGCCTTAGTAAACAACACAGGTCATAGTTAACAACACTGGTCATAGTTAACAACACTGGCCATAGTTAACAACACTGGTCTTAGTTAACAACACTGGTCATAGTTAACAACACTGGCCATATTTAACAACACTGGCCTTAGTTAACAACACTGGTCATTGTTAACAACACTGGTCACAGTTAACAACACTGGCCTTAGTTAACATCACTGGCCATAGTTAACAACACTGGCCATAGTTAACAACACTGGTCATAGTTAACAACACTGGCCATAGTTAACAACACTGGCCATAGTTAACAACACTGGCCTTAGTAAACAACACTGGTCATAGTTAACAACACTGGTCATAGTTAACAACACTGGCCTTAGTTAACAACACTGGTCATAGTTAACATCACTGGCCATAGTTAACAACACTGGCCTTAGTAAACAACACTGGTCATAGTTAACAACACTGATCATAGTTAACAACACTGGCCATAGTTAACAACACTGGCCTTAGTTAACAACACTGGTCATAGTTAACAACACTGGCCTTAGTTAACAACACTGGCCATAGTTAAGAACACTGGTCATAGTTAACAACACTGGCCTTAGTTAACAACACTGGCCTTAGTTAACAACACTGGTCATAGTTAACAACACTGGCCTTAGTTAACAACACTGGCCATAGTTAACAATACTGGTCATAGTTAACAACACTGGCCTTAGTTAAAAACACTGGCCTTAGTTAACAACACTGGCCTTAGTTAACAACACTGATCATAGTTAACAACACTGGCCATAGTTAACAACACTGGCCTTAGTTAACAACACTGGCCTTAGTTAACAACACTGGTCATAGTTAACAACACTGGCTTTAGTTAATAACACTGGTCATAGTTAACAACACTAGCCTTAGTTAACAACACTGGCCTTAGTTAACAACACTGGTCATAGTTAACAACACTGGCCTTAGTTAATAACACTGGTCATAGTTAACAACACTGGCCTTAGTTAACAACACTGGTCATAGTTAACAACACTGGCCTTAGTTAACAACACTGGTCATAGTTAACAACACTGGCCTTAGTTAACAACAAGCACGAGAAACAGGAGACGTAACAGGTCACTTCCCTCCCTCCACCAGGTCACTTCCCTCTTTAAGGCCATGCAGGTTCTACTGAAGGGAGTGGTTTCCCTTAGCGACGTCATCAGCGACGCACCATAACTCCGTCAAGGTCACTGGCCGCCCGAGGCAACTTTTCCCTCCGGAAGTCATTCCAGCCTCCATTAAACACCTGGAGGCACGTCAGCGCCCACAGCGGGACGGAACACAGACGCTCTGAGCACCAGTCTTCTCCACAAGCGCTGACGTTTGTTGTTTTGAACCTACTCTCATCCGGATTTACGAACCATGGTCCGGATTTACGAACCATGGTCCGGATTTACGAACCATGGTCCGGATTTACGAACCATGGTCCGGATTTACGAACCATGGTCCGGATTTACGAACCATGGTCCGGATTTACGAACCATGGTCCTGATTTGCGTACCATGGTTCTGATTTACGAACCATGGTCCTGATTTACGTACCATGGTCCTGATTTGCGAACCATGGTCCTGATTTACGTACCATGGTCCTGATTTACGAACCATGGTCCTGATTTGCGTACCATGGTCCTGATTTACGTACCATGGTCCTGATTTACGAACCATGGTCCTGATTTACGTACCATGGTCCTGATTTACGTACCATGGTCCTGATTTACGAACCATGGTCCTGATTTACGTACCATGGTCCTGATTTACGTACCATGGTCCTGATTTACGTACCATGGTCCTGATTTACGTACCATGGTCCTGATTTACGTACCATGGTCCTGATTTACGAACCATGGTCCTGATTTACGTACCGTGGTCCGGATTTACGAACCATGGTCCTGATTTACGAACCATGGTACGGATTTATGAACCATGGTCCTAATTTATGAACCATGATCCGGATTTACGAACTGTGATCCGGATTTACGACGTTTTGCTGACGTCAGAAATTCACATATCCATTGTAACATTGTATGGTGACGGGTTATGTGTTAATGTTGTACATTATAGCCAAAACTCACTAATTTGCAAGGCCAGATTTGCATAATAAGCCATGTTTTCCTGAAGTTAAATATTTTCCTAAATGTTTTTCTCTGGAAATTATAAAGCTCTCCATTACATTAAATATGATATCTTTTTTTTTTTTTGAGATATATACAAGAGTTGTTACATTCTTGTACAGCCACTAGTACGCGTACTGTTTCGGGCAGGTCCCTGGAATACGATCCCCGCCGCGAAGAATCGTTGTTACAACCAAGTACACATTTTACTGTTGAGTTAAACAGAGGCTACAGTTAAGGATTTGCGCCCAGTAAATCCTTCCCGGCCAGGATACGAACCCATAACAAAGCGCTCGCGGAACGCCAGGCGAGTGTCTTACCACTACACCACGGATTGGTGTAATTTGAAATAAAACTAACGTAGGAATATGACCAAACCTAACCTACCCTCCCTAACGTAACCTACCCTCCCTAACGTAACCTACGCTCCCTAACGTAACTTACCCTCCCTAACGTAACCTACCCTCCCTAACGTAACCTACCCTCCCTAACGTAACCTACCCTCCCTAATGTAACCTAACGTAACCTAACCTACCCTCCCTAACGAAACCTAACCTAACATAACCTTCCCTATCTAACATAACCTACCCTACCTTACATACCCTACCCTACCTAACATAACCTAATCAAACCTAATATACCCTCCCTGATGTAACATAACCTACCCTACGTAATGTAACCTACCCTACCCTACCCCTCCCTAAGGTAACCTACCCTACCCTCCCTAAGGTAACGTACCTCCACAAACGTAACATAACCTACCCTACCCT
>WNGS01159996.1:82690-104975 GCA_020271785.1 Procambarus virginalis
TTGTTAACTAAGGCCAGTGTTGTTAACTATGACCAGTGTTGTTAACTATGACCAGTGTTGTAACTATGCCAGTGTTGTTAACTATGGCCAGTGTTGTTACTATGACCAGTGTTGTTAACTATGGCCAGTGGTTACTAAGGCCAGTGTTGTTAACTATGACCAGTGTTGTTAACTATGGCCAGTGTTGTTAACTATGACAGTGTTGTTAACTATGGCCAGTGTTGTTAACTATGACCAGTGTTGTTAACTATGGCCAGTGTTGTTAACTATGGCCAGTGTTGTTAACTATGACCAGTGTTTTAACTATGACCAGTGTTGTTAACTATGACCAGTGTTGTTAACTATGGCCAGTGTTGTTAACTATGACCAGTTGTTAACTATGGCCAGTGTTGTTAACTATGACCAGTGTTGTTAACTATGACCAGTGTTGTTAACTAAGGCCAGTGTTGTTAACTATGCCAGTGTTGTTAACTAAGGCCAGTGTTGTTAACTATGACCAGTGTTAACTATGACCAGTGTGTTAACTATGGCCAGTGTTGTTAACTATGACCAGTGTGTTAACTAAGGCCAGTGTTGTTAACTAAGGCCAGTGTTGTTAACTATGACCAGTGTTGTTAACTATGACCAGTGTTGTTTACTAAGGCCAGTGTTGTTAACTATGACCAGTGTTGTTAACTAAGGCCAGTGTTGTTAACTATGACAGTGTTAACTATGACCAGTGTTAATATGGCCAGTGTTGTTAACTATGACCAGTGTTGTTAACTAAGGCCAGTGTTTTAACTATGACCAGTGTTGTTAACTATGACAGTGTTGTTAACTATGACCAGTGTTGTTAACTAAGGCCAGTGTTGTTAACTATGACCAGTGTTGTTAACTATGGCCAGTGTTGTTAACTATGACCAGTGTGTTAACTATGACCAGTGTTGTTAACTATGCCAGTGTTGTTAACTATGACCAGTGTTGTTAACTATGACCAGTGTTGTTAACTATGACCAGTGTTGTTAACTAGGCCAGTGTTGTTAACTATGACCAGTGTTGTTAACTATGACCAGTGTTGTTAACTATGACCAGTGTTGTTAACTATGCCAGTGTTGTTAACTATGGCCAGTGTTGTTAACTATGACCAGTGTTGAACTATGGCCAGTGTTGTTAACTATGACCAGTGTTGTTAACTATGACCAGTGGTTTACTAAGGCCAGTGTTGTTAACTATGACCAGTGTTAACTATGACCAGTGTTGTTAACTATGGCCAGTGTTGTTAACTATGACCAGTGTTGTTAACTAAGGCCAGTGTTGTTAACTAAGGCCAGTGTTGTTAACTATGACCAGTGTTGTTAACTATGACCAGTGTTGTTACTAAGGCCAGTGTTGTTAACTATGACCAGTGTTGTTAACTAAGGCCAGTGTTGTTAACTATGACCAGTGTTAACTATGGACCAGTGTTAACTATGGCCAGTGTTGTAACTATGAACTTGTTGTTAACTAAGGCCAGTGTTGTTAACTAGACCAGTGTTGTTAACTATGACCAGTGTTGTTAACTATGACCAGTGTTGTTAACTAAGGCCAGTGTTGTTAACTATGACCAGTGTTGTTAACTATGGCCAGTGTGTTAACTATGACCAGTGTTGTTAACTATGACCAGTGTTGTTAACTATGACCAGTGTTGTTAACTATGACCAGTGTTGTTAACTATGACCAGTGTTGTTAACTAAGGCCAGTGTTGTTAACTATGACCAGTGTTGTTAACTATGACCAGTGTTGTTAACTATGGCCAGTGTTGTTAACTATGACCAGTGTGTTAACTATGGCCAGTGTTGTTAACTATGCCAGTGTTAACTATGGCCAGTGTTGTTAACTATGACCAGTGTTGTTAACTATGACCAGTGTTGTTTACTAAGGCCAGTGTTGTTAACTATGACCAGTGTTGTTAACTAAGGCCAGTGTTGTTAACTATGACCAGTGTTAACTATGACCAGTGTTGTTAATATGGCCAGTGTTGTTAACTATGACCAGTGTTGTTAACTAAGCCAGTGTTGTTAACTAGGCCAGTGTTGTTAACTATGACCAGTGTTGTTAACTATGACCAGTGTGTTTACTAAGGCCAGTGTTGTTAACTATGACCAGTGTTGTTAACTAAGGCCAGTGTTGTTAACTATGACCAGTGTTAACTATGGACCAGTGTTAATTATGCCAGTGTTGTTAACTATGCCAGTGTTGTTAACTAAGGCCAGTGTTGTTAACTATGACCAGTGTGTTAACTATGACCAGTGTTGTTAACTATGACCAGTGTTGTTAACTAAGGCCAGTGTTGTTAACTATGACCAGTGTGTTAACTATGGCCAGTGTTGTTAACTATGACCAGTGTTGTTAACTATGACCAGTGTTGTTAACTATGACCAGTGTTGTTAACTATGACCAGTGTTGTTAACTATGACCAGTGTTGTTAACTATGACCAGTGTTGTTAACTAAGGCCAGTGTTGTTAACTATGACCAGTGTTGTTAACTATGGACCAGTGTTGTTAACTATGGCCAGTGTTTAACTATGGCCGTGTTAACTATGGCCAGTGTTGTTAACTATGACCAGTGTTGTTAACTAAGGCCAGTGTTGTTAACTAACCAGTGTTGTTAACTATGACCAGTGTTGTAACTATGGCCAGTGTTGTTAACTATGCCAGTGTTGTTAACTATGGCCAGTGTTGTTAACTATGGCCAGTGTTGTAACTATGACCAGTGTTGTTAACTATGGCCAGTGTTGTTAACTATGGCCAGTGTTGTTAACTATGGCCAGTGTTGTTAACTATGACCAGTGTTGTTAACTATGACCAGTGTTGTTAACTATGGCCAGTGTTGTTAACTATGACCAGTGTTGTTAACTATGACCAGTGTTGTTAACTATGACCAGTGTTGTTAACTATGGCCAGTGTTGTTAACTATGACCAGTGTTGTTAACTAACCAGTGTTGTTAACTATGCCAGTGTTAACTATGACCAGTGTTAACTATGGCCAGTGTTGTTAACTATGACCAGTGTTGTTAACTAAGGCCAGTGTTGTTAACTATGACCAGTGTTGTTAACTAGGCCAGTGTTGTTAACTATGACCAGTGTTGTTAACTATGACCAGTGTTGTTAACTATGACCAGTGTTGTTAACTATGACCAGTGTTGTTAACTATGACCAGTGTTGTTAACTATGACCAGTGTTGTTAACTAGACCAGTGTTGTTAACTAAGGCAGTGTTGTTAACTAGGCCAGTGTTGTTAACTATGACCAGTGTTGTTAACTATGGCCAGTGTTGTTAACTATGGCCAGTGTTGTTAACTATGGCCAGTGTTAACTATGGCCAGTGTTGTTAACTATGACCAGTGTTGTTAACTATGACCAGTGTTGTTAACTATGGCCAGTGTTGTTAACTATGACCAGTGTTGTTAACTATGGCCAGTGTTGTTAACTATGACAGTGTTGTTAACTATGGCCAGTGTTAACTATGGCCAGTGTTGTTAACTATGGCCAGTGTTGTTAACTATGGCCAGTGTTGTTAACTAACCAGTGTTGTTAACTATGGCCAGTGTTGTTAACTATGACCAGTGTTGTTAACTATGGCCAGTGTTGTTAACTATGACCAGTGTTGTTAACTATGGCCAGTGTTGTTAACTATGACCAGTGTTGTTAACTATGACCAGTGTTGTTAACTATGGCCAGTGTTGTTAACTATGACCAGTGTTGTTAACTAGGCCAGTGTTGTTAACTAGGCCAGTGTTGTTAACTATGACCAGTGTTGTTAACTATGGCCAGTGTTGTTAACTATGACCAGTGTTGTTAACTATGCCAGTGTTGTTAACTATGACCAGTGTTGTTAACTATGGCCAGTGTTGTTAACTATGGCCAGTGTTGTTAACTATGCCAGTGTTGTTAACTATGGCAGTGTTGTTAACTAAGGCCAGTGTTGTTAACTAAGGCCAGTGTTGTTAACTATGACCAGTGTTGTTAACTAAGGCCAGTGTTGTTAACTAGGCCAGTGTTGTTAATATTAACTATGACCAGTGTTGTTAACTATGGCCAGTGTTGTTAACTAAGCCAGTGTTGTTAACTAAGGCCAGTGTTGTTAACTATGACCAGTGTTGTTAACTATGGCCAGTGTTGTTAACTATGACCAGTGTTGTTAACTATGGCCAGTGTTGTTAACTATGACCAGTGTTGTTAACTATGACCAGTGTTGTTAACTATGGCCAGTGTTGTTAACTAAGACCAGTGTTGTAACTATGGCCAGTGTGTTAACTATGACCAGTGTTGTTAACTATGCCAGTGTTGTTAACTATGACCAGTGTTTTAACTATGGCCAGTGTTGTTAACTAAGGCCAGTGTTGTTAACTATGGCAGTGTTGTAACTATTACAGTGTTGTTAACTATGGCCAGTTGTTAACTATGACCAGTGTTGTTAACTATGACCAGTGTTGTTAACTAAGGCCAGTGTTGTTAACTATATGACCAGTGTGTTAACTATGGCCAGTGTTGTTAACTATGACCAGTGTTGTTAACTATGGCCAGTGTTGTTAACTAAGGCCAGTGTGTTAACTATGACCAGTGTTGTTAACTATGACCAGTGTTGTTAACTATGGCCAGTGTTGTTAACTAGGCCAGTGTTGTAACTATGACCAGTGTTGTTAACTATGCCAGTGTTGTTAACTATGGCCAGTGTTGTTAACTATGACCAGTGTTGTTAACTATGCCAGTGTTGTTAACTATGGACCAGTGTTGTTAACTATGGCCAGTGTTGTTAACTATGACCAGTGTTGTTAACTATGGCCAGTGTTGTTAACTATGCCAGTGTTGTTAACTATGACAGTGTTGTTAACTATGGCCAGTGTTGTTAACTATGACCAGTGTTGTTAACTATGCCAGTGTTGTTAACTATGACCAGTGTTAACTATGCCAGTGTTGTTAACTATGACCAGTGTTGTTAACTATGACCAGTGTGTTTTACTAAGGCCAGTGTTGTTAACTATGACCAGTGTTGTAAACTAAGGCCAGTGTTGTTAACTATGACCAGTGTTAACTATGACCAGTGTTGTTAATATGGCCAGTGTTGTTAACTATGAACAGTGTTGTTAACTAAGGCCAGTGTTGTTAACTAAGGCCAGTGTTGTTAACTAGGACCAGTGTTGTTAACTATGACCAGTGTTGTTAACTAAGGCCAGTGTTGTTAACTATGGCCAGTGTTGTTAACTAAGGCCAGTGTTGTTAACTATGACCAGTGTTAACTATGGCCAGTGTTAATTATGGCAGTGTTGTTAACTATGACCAGTGTTGTTAACTAGGCCAGTGTTGTTAACTATGGCCAGTGTTGTTAACTATGACCAGTGTTGTTAACTATGACCAGTGTTGTTAACTATGGCCAGTGTTGTTAACTATGACCAGTGTTGTTAACTATGGCCAGTGTTGTTAACTATGACCAGGTTGTTAACTATGACCAGTGTTGTTAACTATGACCAGTGTTGTTAACTATGCCAGTGTTGTTAACTATGACCAGTGTTGTTAACTATGACCAGTGTTGTTAACTATGGCCAGTGTTGTTAACTATGACCAGTGTTGTTAACTATGACCAGTGTTGTTAACTATGGCCAGTGTTGTTAACTATGGCCAGTGTTGTTAACTATGGCCAGTGTTGTTAACTATGACCAGTGTGTTAACTATGACCAGTGTTGTTAACTAGGACCAGTGTTTGTAACTATGGCCAGTGTTGTTAACTATGACCAGTGTTGTTAATATGGCCAGTGTTGTTAACTATGACCAGTTTTGTTAACTATGGCCAGTGTTAACTAGGCCAGTGTTGTTAACTATGGTGTGTTGTGTAACTATGGACCAGTGTTGTTAACTATGGCCAGTGTTGTTAACTATGGCCAGTGTTTTGTTAACTATGACCAGTGTTGTTAACTATGACCAGTGTTGTTAACTATGACCAGTGTTGTTAACTATGGCCAGTGTGTTAACTATGACCAGTGTTTAACTATGACCAGTGTTGTTAACTATGACCAGTGTTGTTAACTATGACCAGTGTTGTTAACTATGGCAGTGTTGTTAACTATGACCAGTGTTGTTAACTATGGCCAGTGTTGTTAACTATGACCAGTGTTGTTAACTATGACCAGTGTTGTTAACTATGGCCAGTGTTGTTAACTATGGCCAGTGTTGTTAACTAAGGCCAGTGTTGTTAACTATGACCAGTGTGTTAACTATGGCCAGTGTTGTTAACTATGACCAGTTGTTAACTATGACCAGTTGTTAACTATGGCCAGTGTTGTTAACTATGGCCAGTGTTGTTAACTATGCCAGTGTTGTTAACTATGACCAGTGTTGTTAACTATGACCAGTGTTGTTAACTATGACCAGTGTTGTTAACTATGGCCAGTGTTGTTAACTATGACCAGTGTTGTTAACTATGGCCAGTGTTGTTAACTATGACCAGTGTTGTTAACTATGACCAGTGTTGTTAACTATGACCAGTGTTGTTAACTATGACCAGTGTTGTTAACTATGGCCAGTGTTGTTAACTATGACCAGTGTTGTTAACTATGGCCAGTGTTGTTAACTATGACCAGTGTTGTTAACTATGACAGTGTTGTTAACTAAGGCCAGTGTTGTTACTATGGCCAGTGTTGTTAACTATGACCAGTGTGTTAACTATGACCAGTGTTAACTATGACCAGTGTTGTTAACTATGACCAGTGTGTTAACTATGGCCAGTGTTGTTAACTATGACCAGTGTTGTTAACTATGACCAGTGTTGTTAACTATGACCAGTGTTGTTAACTATGGCCAGTGTTAACTATGACCAGTGTTGTTAATTATGACCAGTGTTGTTAACTATGACCAGTGTTGTTAACTATGACCAGTGTTGTTAACTATGACCAGTGTTGTTAACTATGACCAGTGTTGTTAACTATGACCAGTGTTGTTAACTAAGGCCAGTGTTGTTAACTATGACCAGTGTTGTTAACTATGCCAGTGTTGTTAACTATGGCCAGTGTTGTTAACTATGGCCAGTGTTGTTAACTATGGCCAGTGTTAACTATGGCCAGTGTTGTTAACTATGACCAGTGTTGTTGACTATGACCACTGTTGTTAACTATGGCCAGTGTTGTTAACTATGACCAGTGTTGTTAACTATGGCCAGTGTTGTTAACTATGACCAGTGTTGTTAACTATGGCCAGTGTTAACTATGGCCAGTGTTGTTAATTATGGCTCGTGTTGTTAACTATGGCCAGTGTTGTTAACTATGGCCAGTGTTGTTAACTATGACCAGTGTTGTTAACTATGGCCAGTCTTGTTAACTATGACCAGTGTTGTTAACTATGGCCAGTGTTGTTAACTATGACCAGTGTTGTTAACTATGATCAGTATTGTTAACTATGGCCAGTGTTGTTAACTATTACCAGTGTTGTTAACTAAGGCCAGTGTTGTTAACTAAGGCCAGTGTTGTTAACTATGATCAGTGTTGTTAACTATGACCAGTGTTGTTAACTATTACCAGTGTTGTTAACTATGGCCAGTGTTGTTAACTATGACCAGTGTTGTTAACTATGACAAGCAGGATAAGGCAAGCAAGCAGGCAAGCAGGATAATGAATTTGGAGGAAATTCGATAAATTTTTTATACCAGACCGAAAGAGAATTCAAAAGGAGGAGCATGGAGAATGTATGGAACTGGATGCCAGACCCACTTGCATACCAGAATTACAGATACAACTACACACCGAAAGGGAACCACAACTACAACAGGCAACTGCCCTACAACAATCAGCACTGGTCAGAACAAACTCAATATGTCCACGCATAATGGGCTTGCCGAAAAAGTCTCCCAGTCAAACTATCACTAATAGAGTAACCTCATTCATCTTTGCCAACATACAAGGACTGAAAACAAGAACCAACAATAAAGTACAGTTCATAAATGGCCTCCTCACGGAATCAAATGCAGTATTTGTAGCTTTCACAGAAACCCATGCAGGGGAATTCTTGGACAGTGAGATCTGGATTCCAGGATATAACCTATACAGGTGTGATAGGAAAATTAGGTCACATGGAGGAGTGGGTCTGTATATTAGGGAAGACCTTGTGTGCTCGGAGCTCCTAAACGTTACAAATGAGGTGATAGAGGTACTGGGATTAAAAATAGAGAAAATAAATTTAGTGATTATTCTAATATACAAACCGCCAGATGCAACGGCTGAGGAATTCACAGAACAGATAAACAAAATAGAGAATAGCCTTGATAATTTGGAGAACCCAATACCTGATATTATCTTCTTAGGTGACTTCAACTTGCCTAGTCTCAGGTGGAGAATAGCAAACAATAATATTATACCAGGGAATCTATCAGGACCTAACCAACCACAGATTAGAGAACTACTTAGATTCTGTGACAAATTTTCACTTACTCAGCAGATATCGGAGCCAACGAGAAATGAAAATATTCTAGATCTGGTCTTTACGAACAATGAAGACATTATCAGAGACATTACGATATCAGATACCACATATTCAGATCACAAGCTCATTGAAGTGCAAACTACCATCAATACTCAGAATAGACCTAAAACGTTGATAAAGCGAGAGGGGCTATTCAGTAAATTCAATTTTAATAATAAAAGGATAGACTGGGAGATAATAAACAGGGAACTTAAAAACATTCCATGGGAAACTGTTTTAAGTAATAAAAGTCCTACAGAAGGAATAGAAAAACTGACTTCGGAAGCGTATCAAGTCTGTCTGAAACATGTTCCTTTGAGGAAAGCCAGAAAGAGATCCAACGTAGAAAGAGAACGCAGAAGACACTATAAACGCAGGAAAAGAATAACGGAACTGCTTATGCAGACACGAATTTCCCGTCAAAGAAGGAATAATTTAAATAGGGAGATTGAAGAAATCGAGCGGAAATTGAAACACTCATATGAAACTGAAGAAAGGCAGTTAGAACAGAAAGCAATTCAGGAAATAAAGAAAAATCCAAAATACTTCTTCACATATGCGAAATCAAAAGCAAAAACTACTGCCAGTATTGGACCTATTCGTACAAGTGAAGGTTCATACACGGAGGATGACAAAGAAATTAGTGAAATCCTAAAAAAGCAGTATGAGGACATGTTTAGCACTCCAATAAACAACATGAAAGTAGAAGATCCAGACAATTTCTTTATGCGGGATATCCAAACCCCTGTAAATATAACTGATATCAACACGAGCGCACTAAATTTTGAAAGAGAAATTGAAAACATGCCCATGCACTCGGCCCCAGGTCCAGACTCATGGAATTCAATATTTATAAAGAAATGCAAAGTGCCGGTAGCACAGGCACTCAGTATAGTGTGGAGGAAGAGCTTGGACACGGGGGAGATACCAGATGCACTTAAAGTAGCAGACATAGCCCCTCTACACAAGGGAGGGAGCAAAGCATTGGCAAAGAATTATAGACCAGTTGCACTAACATCGCACATAATAAAAGTATTTGAGAGAGTGATTAGGAGTCAGGTCACCAATTTCATGGAGACCAATGACCTTCACAACCCAGGCCAACATGGATTTCGAGCGGGAAGATCGTGCCTCTCACAGCTACTTGAGCACTACGATAAAGTCACTGAGGCATTAGAAGAAAAACAGAATGCTGATGTGATATACACGGACTTCGCAAAGGCATTCGATAAATGTGACCATGGCGTGATAGCACACAAAATGAAGTCAATGGGAATAACCGGTAAAGTAGGACGCTGGATACTCAGTTTTCTGTCAAACAGGACTCAGCGAGTAACGGTCAACCATATAAAATCTAGTCCAAGTGCAGTTAAAAGCTCTGTACCTCAGGGTACAGTCCTTGCACCGCTGCTTTTCCTTATTCTCATATCAGATATAGACAAAAATACAAGTCACAGCTTCGTATCATCCTTTGCAGACGACACAAAAATCAGTAAGAAAATTACCTCGGCTGAAGACATTGAAAAACTTCAAGCCGATATTAATAAAGTTTTCGACTGGGCATCAGAAAATAATATGATGTTTAACAGTGACAAATTCCAGGTACTCAGGTACGGTAAAAATGAGGACCTTAAACATAATACAGGGTACAAAACACAATCAAATGTGCCCATAGTAGGAAAACAACATGTAAAGGATTTGCGAATAATGATGTCTGACGACCTAACGTTTAAGGAGCATAACCAAGCAAATATTGCGACAGCCAGAAAAATGATAGGATGGATTACGAGAACTTTCAAATCCAGGGATCCCATCACAATGCTTGTACTCTTCAAGTCACTTGTGCTGTCCCGTCTTGAGTACTGTTCAGTACTCACTTCCCCCTTTAGAGCAGGAGAGATTGCTGAAATAGAGGGAATACAGAGAACATATACGGCACGCATAGACGCGATAAAGCACCTAAATTATTGGGATCGTCTCAAAGCTCTCCAAATGTACTCACTAGAAAGAAGACGAGAGAGATATCAAATAATATACACCTGGAAGATACTGGAGGGCCAGGTCCCAAATCTACACAGTAAAATAACAACGTACTGGAGTGAACGATATGGAAGAAAATGCAGAATAGAACCAGTGAAGAGCAGGGGTGCCATACGCACAATCAGAGAACACTGTATAAACATCAGAGGTCCGCGGTTGTTCAACGTCCTCCCAGCAAGCATAAGAAATATTGCCGGAACAACCGTGGACATCTTCAAGAGGAAACTAGATTTATTCCTCCAAGGAGTTCCGGACCAGCCAGGCTGTGGTGGGTATGTGGGCCTGCGGGCCGCTCCAAGCAACAGGCTAGTGGACCAAACTCTCACAAGTCAAGCCTGGCCTCGGGCCGGGCTTGGGGAGTAGAAGAACTCCCAGAACCCCATCAACCAGGTATCAACCAGGTATGACCAGTGTTGTTAACTATGGCCATTGTTGTTAACTATTACCAGTGTTGTTAACTAAGGCCAGTGTTGTTAACTAAGGTCAGTGTTGTTAACTAAGGCCAGTGTTGTTAACTATGACCAGTGTTGTTAACTAAGGCCAGTGTTGTTAATTAAGGCCAGTGTTGTTAATATTAACTATGACCAGTGTTGTTAACTATGGCCAGTGTTGTTAACTAAGCCAAGTGTTGTTAACAAAGGCCAGTGTTGTTAACTATGATCAGTGTTGTTAACTATGACCAGTGTTGTTAACTATGGCCATTGTTGTTAACTATTACCAGTGTTGTTAACTATGGCCAGAATTGTTAAATATGACCAGTGTTGTTAACTATGACCAGTGTTGTTAGCTATGGCCAGTATTGTTAACTAAGACCAGTGTTGTTAACTATGATCAGTGTTGTTAACTATGACCAGTGTTGTTAACTATGGCCAGTGTTGTTAACTATGACCAGTGTCGTTAACTATCGCCAGTGTTATTAACTAAGGCCAGTGTTGTTAACTATGGCCAGTGTTGTTAATTATTACCAGTGTTGTTAACTATGGCCAGAATTGTTAAATATGACCAGTGTTTCTAACTATGACCAGTGTTGTTAACTAAGGCCAGTGTTGTTAACTATATATGACCAGTGTTGTTAATTATGGCCAGTGTTGTTAACTATGACCAGTGTTGTTAACTATGGCCAGTTTTGTTAACTAAGGCCGGTGTTGTTAACTATGATCAGTGTTGTTAACTATGACCGGTGTTGTTAACTATGGCCAGTGTTAACTATGGCCAGTGTTGTTAACTATGACCAGTGTTGTTAACTATGGCCAGTGTTGTTAACTTTGGCCAGTGATGTTTACTATGACCAGTGTTGTTAACTATGACCAGTGTTGTTAACTATGACCAGTGTTGTTAACTAAGGCCGGTGTTGTTAACTATGATCAGTGTTGTTAACTATGACCGGTGTTGTTAACTATGGCCAGTGTTGTTAACTAAGGCCAGTGTTGTTAACTATGACCAGTGTTGTTAACTATGGCCAGTGTTGTTAACTAAGGCCAGTGTTGTTAACTATGACCAGTGTTGTTAACTATGGCCAGTGTTGTTAACTATGACCAGTGTTGTTAACTTTGGCCAGTGTTGTTAACTATGACCAGTGTTGTTAACTATGACCAGTGTTGTTAACTATGGCCAGTGTTGTTAACTTTGGCCAGTGTTGTTAACTATGACCAGTGTTGTTAACTATGACCAGTGTTGTTAACTATGACCAGTGTTGTTAACTATGGCCAGTGTTGTTAACTATGACCAGTGTTAACTATGGCCAGTGATGTTAACTATGACCAGTGTTGTTAACTATGACCAGTGTTGTTTACTAAGGCCAGTGTTGTTAACTATGACCAGTGTTGTAAACTAAGGCCAGTGTTGTTAACTATGATCAGTGTTAACTATGACCAGTGTTGTTAATTATGGCCAGTGTTGTTAACTATGAACAGCGTTGTTAACTAAGGCCAGTGTTGTTAACTAAGGCCAGTGTTGTTAACTATGACCAGTGTTGTTAACTATGACCAGTGTTGTTTACTAAGGCCAGTGTTGTTAACTATGACCAGTGTTGTAACTAAGGCCAGTGTTGTTAACTATGATCAGTGTTAACTATGACCAGTTGTTAATTATGGCCAGTGTTGTTAACTATGAACAGTGTTGTTAACTAAGGCCAGTGTTGTTAACTATGACCAGTGTTGTTAACTATGACCAGTGTTGTTAGCTATGACCAGTGTTGTTAACTAAGGCCAGTGTTGTTAACTATGACCAGTGTTGTTAATATGGCCAGTGTTGTTAACTATGACCAGTGTTGTTAACTATGACCAGTGTTGTTAACTATGACCAGTGTTGTTACTATGACCAGTGTTGTTAACTATGACCAGTGTTGTTAACTATGACCAGTGTTGTTAACTAAGGCCAGTGTTGTTAACTATGACCAGTGTTGTTAACTATGACCAGTGTTGTTAACTATGGCCAGTGTTGTTAACTATGGCCAGTGTTGTTAACTATGGCCAGTGTTAACTATGACCAGTGTTGTTAACTATGACCAGTGTTGTTAACTATGACCCTGTTGTTAACTATGGCCAGTGTTGTTAACTATGACCAGTGTTGTTAACTATGGCCAGTGTTGTTAACTATGGCCAGTGTTGTAACTATGACCTGTGTTGTTAACTATGGCCAGTGTTGTTAACTAAGGCCAGTGTTGTTACTATGGCCAGTGTTGTTAACTATGGCCAGTGTTGTTAACTATGGCCAGTGTTGTTAACTATGACCAGTGTTGTTAACTAGGCCAGTGTTGTTAACTATGGCCAGTGTTGTTAACTAGGCCAGTGTTGTTAACTATGACAGTGTTAACTATGGCCAGTGTTGTTAACTATGGCCAGTGTTGTAACTAAGGCCAGTGTTGTTAACTATGACCAGTGTTGTTAACTATGGCCAGTGATGTTAACTATGACCAGTGTTGTTAACTAAGGCCAGTGTTGTTAACTAAGGCCAGTGTTGTTAACTAAGGCCAGTGTTGTTAACTATGGCAGTGATGTTAACTATGGCCAGTGTTGTTAACTATGGCCAGTGTTGTTAACTATGACCAGTGTTGTTAACTAGGCCAGTGTTGTTAACTATGGCCAGTGATGTTAACTATGGCCAGTGTTGTTAACTATGGCCAGTGTTGTTAACTATGACCAGTGTTGTTAACTATGACCAGTGTGTAACTATGACCAGTGTTGTTAACTATGACCAGTGTGTTAACTATGGCCAGTGATGTTAACTATGCCAGTGTTGTTAACTAATGCCAGTGTTGTTAACTATGACCAGTGTTGTTTACTAAGGCCAGTGTTGTTAACTATGACCAGTGTTGTTAATTAGGCCAGTGTTGTTAACTATGACCAGTGTTGTTTAATATGGCCAGTGTTGTTAACTATGACCAGTGTTGTTAACTATGCCAGTGTTATAACTATGGCCAGTGTTAACTATGACCAGTGTTAACTATTACCAGTGTTGTTAACTAAGGCCAGTGTTGTTAACTAAGGCCAGTTTTGTTAACTATGACCAGTGTTGTTAACTATGCCAGTGTTGTTTACTATGACCAGTGTTGTTAACTAGGCCAGTGTTGTTAACTATTACCAGTGTTAACTATACCAGTGTTGTTAACTATGGCCAGTGTTGTTAACTATGGCCAGTGTTGTTAACTATGACCAGTGTTGTTAACTATGACCAGTGTTGTTAACTATGACCAGTGTTGTTAACTATGGCCAGTGTTGTTAACTATGACCAGTGTTAACTATGGCCAGTGTTGTTAACTATGGCCAGTGTTGTTAACTATGACCAGTGTTGTTAACTATGACCAGTGTTGTTAACTATGGCCAGTGTTGTTAACTAAGGCCAGTGTTGTTAACTATGACCAGTGTTGTTAACTATGACCAGTGTTGTTTACTAAGGCCATGTTGTTAACTAAGGCCAGTGTTGTTAACTAAGGCCAGTGTTGTTAACTAAGGCCAGTGTTGTTAACTATGACCAGTGTTGTTAACTAAGGCCAGTGTTGTTAACTATGACCAGTGTTGTTAACTAAGGCCAGTGTTGTTAACTATGGCCAGTGTTGTAACTAAAGCCAGTGTTGTTAACTATGACCAGTGTTGTTAACTATGACCAGTGTTGTTAACTAGGCCAGTGTTGTTAACTATGGCCAGTGTTGTTAACTATGACCAGTGTTGTTAACTAGGCCAGTGTTGTTAACTAAGGCCAGTGTTGTTAACTATGCCAGTGTTGTTAACTATGGCCAGTGTTGTTAACTATGGCCAGTGTTGTTAACTATGACCAGTGTTGTTAACTAAGGCCAGTGTTGTTAACTATGGCCAGTGATGTTAACTATGGCCAGTGGAGTAAGCTATTGGCCAGTGTTGTTAACTATGACCAGTGTTGTTAACTATGACCAGTGTTGTTAACTATGACCAGTGTGCTGTTAACTATGACCAGTGTTGTTAACTAAGGCCAGTGTTGTTAACTATGGCCAGTGATATTAACTATGACCAGTGTTGTTAACTATGCCAGTGTTGTTAACTATGACCAGTGTTGTTTACTAAGGCCAGGGTTGTTAACTATGACCAGTGTTGTTAATTATGGCCAGTGTTGTTAACTATGATCAGTGTTGTTTAATACGGTCAGTGTTGTTAACTATGACCAGTGTTGTTAACTGTCGCCAGTGTTATTAACTAAGGCCAGTGTTAACTATGACCAGTGTTAACTATTACCAGTGTTGTTAACTAAGGCCAGTGTTGTTAACTAAGGCCAGTGTTGTTAACTATGACCAGTGTTGTTAACTATGACCAGTGTGTTACTATGACCAGTGTTGTTAACTAAGGCCAGTGTTGTTAACTATTACCAGTGTTAACTATTACCAGTGTTGTTAACTATGACCAGTGTTGTTAACTAAGGCCAGTGTTGTTAACTATGACCAGTGTTGTTAACTATGACCAGTGTTGTTAACTATGACCAGTGTTAACTATGGCCAGTGTTGTTAACTAGTGTTGTTAACTATGATCAGTGTTGTTAACTATGACCAGTGTTGTTAACTATGGCCAGTGTTGTTAACTAAGGCCAGTGTTGTTAACTATGACCAGTGTTGTTAACTATTGTCAGTGTTGTTAACTATGGTCAGTGTTGTTAACTATGGCCAGTGGAGTTAGCTATGGCCAGTGTTGTTAACTATGGCCATTGTTGTTAATTAAGGCCAGTGTTGTTAACTATGGCCAGTGTTGTTAACTATTACCAGTGTTGTTATCTATGGCCAGAGTTGTTAAATATGACCAATGTTGTTAACTATGACCAGTGTTGTTAACTATGGCCAGTGTTGTTAACTATGATCAGTGTTAACTATGGCCAGTGGTGTTAACTATTGCTAGTGTTGTTGACTAAGGCCAGTGTTGTTAACTAAGACCATTGTTGTTAACTATATGACCAGTGTTGTTAATTATGGCCATTGTTGTTAACTATGACCAGTGTTGTTAACTATTACCAGTGTTGTTAAGTAAGGCCAGTGTTGTTAACTATGGCCAGTGTTAACTATGATCAGTGTTGTTAACTATGACCGGTGTTGTTAACTATGGCCAATGTTGTTAACTATGACCAGTGTTGTTAACTATCGCCAGTGTTGTTAACTGTGACCAGTGTTAACTATGGTCAGTGATGTTAACTATGACCAGTGTTGTTAACTATGACCAGTGTTGTTTACTAAGGCCAGTGTTGTTAACTATGACCAGTGTTGTAAACTAAGGCCAGTGTTGTTAACTATGATCAGTGTTAACTATGACCAGTGTTGTTAATTATGGCCAGTGTTGTTAACTATGAACAGCGTTGTTAACTATGACCAGTGTTGTTTACTATGACCAGTGTTGTTAACTAAGGCCAGTGTTGTTAACTATTACCAGTGTTAACTATTACCAGTGTTGTTAACTATGACTAGTGTTGTTAACTAAGGCCAGTGTTGTTAACTATGACCAGTGTTGTTAACTATGACCAGTGTTGTTAACTATGGCCAGTGTTGTTAACTATGGCCAGTGTTGTTAACTATGGCCAGTGGTGTTGCTATTGACCAGTGTTGTTAACTATGACCAGTGTTGTTAACTAAGGCCAGTGTTGTTAACTATGACCAGTGTTGTTAACTAAGGCCAGTGTTGTTAAATATGACCAGTGTTGTTAACTATGACCAGTGTTGTTAACAATAACCAGTGTTGTTAACTAAGGCCAGTGTTGTTAAATATGGCCAGTGTTGTTAACTATGACCAGTGTTGTTAACTATGGCCAGTGTTGTTAACTATGACCAGTGTTGTTAACTATGACCTGTGTTGTTTACTAAGGCCAATGTTGTTAACAAAGGCCAGTGTTGTTAACTAAGGCCAGTGTTGTTAACTAAGGCCAGTGTTGTTAACTATGACCAGTGTTGTTAACTAAGGCCAGTGTTGTTAACTATGACCAGTGTTGTTAACTAAGGCCAGTGTTGTTAACTATGGCCAGTGTTGGTAACTAAAGCCAGTGTTGTTAACTATGACCAGTGTTGTTGACTATGACCAGTGTTGTTAACTAAGGCCAGTGTTGTTAACTATGGCCAGTGATGTTAACTATGACCAGTGTTGTTAACTAAGGCCAGTGTTGTTAACTAAGGCCAGTGTTGTTAACTATGGCCAGTGTTGTTAACTATGGCCAGTGTTGTTAACTATGACCAGTGTTGTTAACTATGGCCAGTGTTGTTAACTATGGCCAGTGTTGTTAACTATGGCCAGTGTTGTTAACTAAGGCCAGTGTTGTTAACTATGGCCAGTGATGTTAACTATGGCCAGTGGAGTTAGCAATGGCCAGTGTTGTTAACTATGACCAGTGTTGTTAACTAAGGCCAGTGTTGTTAAATATGACCAGTGTTGTTAACTATGACCAGTGTTGTTAACAATAACCAGTGTTGTTAACTAAGGCCAGTGTTGTTAAATATGGCCAGTGTTGTTAACTATGACCAGTGTTGTTAACTATGGCCAGTGTTGTTAACTATGACCAATGTTGTTAACTATGACCTGTGTTGTTTACTAAGGCCAATGTTGTTAACAAAGGCCAGTGTTGTTAACTAAGGCCAGTGTTGTTAACTAAGGCCAGTGTTGTTAACTATGACCAGTGTTGTTAACTAAGGCCAGTGTTGTTAACTATGACCAGTGTTGTTAACTAAGGCCAGTGTTGTTATCTATGGCCAGTGTTGGTAACTAAAGCCAGTGTTGTTAACTATGACCAGTGTTGTTGACTATGACCAGTGTTGTTAACTAAGGCCAGTGTTGTTAACTATGGCCAGTGATGTTAACTATGACCAGTGTTGTTAACTAAGGCCAGTGTTGTTAACTAAGGCCAGTGTTGTTAACTATGGCCAGTGATGTTAACTATGGCCAGTGTTGTTAACTATGACCAGTGTTGTTAACTATGGCCAGTGATGTTAACTATGGCCAGTGTTGTTAACTATGGCCAGTGTTGTTAACTAAGGCCAGTGTTGTTAACTATGGCCAGTGATGTTAACTATGGCCAGTGGAGTTAGCAATTGGCCAGTGTTGTTAACTATGACCAGTGTTGTTAACTAAGGCCAGTGTTGTTAACTATGACCAGTGTCGTTAACTAAGGCCAGTGTTGTTAACTATGACCAGTGCTGTTAACTATGACCAGTGTTGTTAACTAAGGCCAGTGTTGTTAACTATGGCCAGTGATATTAACTATGACCAGTGTTGTTAACTAATGCCAGTGTTGTTAACTATGACCAGTGTTGTTTACTAAGGCCAGTGTTGTTAACTATGACCAGTGTTGTTAATTATGGCCAGTGTTGTTAACTATGATCAGTGTTGTTTAATAAGGTCAGTGTTGTTAACTATGACCAGTGTTGTTAACTGTCGCCAGTGTTATTAACTAAGGCCAGTGTTAACTATGACCAGTGTTAACTATTACCAGTGTTGTTAACTAAGGCCAGTGTTGTTAACTAAGGCCAGTGTTGTTAACTATGACCAGTGTTGTTAACTAAGGCCAGTGTTGTTAACTATTACCAGTGTTAACTATTACCAGTGTTGTTAACTATGACTAGTGTTGTTAACTAAGGCCAGTGTTGTTAACTATGACCAGTGTTGTTAACTATGACCAGTGTTGTTAACTATGGTCAGTGTTGTTAACTATGACCAGTGTTAATATGGCCAGTGTTGTTAACTATGGCCAGTGTTGTTAACTATGATCAGTGTTGTTAACTATGACCAGTGTTGTTAACTATGGCCAGTGTTCTTAACTAAGGCAAGTGTTGTTAACTATGACCAGTGTTGTTAACTATGGTCAGTGTTGTTAACTATGGTCAGTGTTGTTAACTATGGCCAGTGGAGTTAGCTATGGCCAGTGTTGTTAACTATGGCCATTGTTGTTAATTAAGGCCAGTGTTGTTAACTATTGCCAGTGTTGTTAACTATTACCAGTGTTGTTATCTATGGCCAGAGTTGTTAAATATGACCAATGTTGTTAACTATGACCAGTGTTGTTAACTATTGCCAGTGTTGTTAACTATGATCAGTGTTAACTATGGCCAGTGGTGTTAACTATTGCTAGTGTTGTTGACTAAGGCCAGTGTTGTTAACTAAGACCATTGTTGTTAACTATATATGACCAGTGTTGTTAATTATGGCCATTGTTGTTAACTATGACCAGTGTTGTTAACTATTACCAGTGTTGTTAAGTAAGGCCAGTGTTGTTAACTATGGCCAGTGTTAACTATGATCAGTGTTGTTAACTATGACCGGTGTTGTTACCTATGGCCAATGTTGTTAACTATGACCAGTGTTGTTAACTATCGCCAGTGTTGTTAACTGTGACCAGTGTTAACTATGGCCAGTGATGTTAACTATGACCAGTGTTGTTAACTATGACCAGTGTTGTTTATTAAGGCCAGTGTTGTTAACTATGACCAGTGTTATAAACTAAGGCCAGTGTTGTTAACTATGATCAGTGTTAACTATGACCAGTGTTGTTAATTATGGCCAGTGTTGTTAACAATGAACAGCGTTGTTAACTATGACCAGTGTTGTTTACTATGACCAGTGTTGTTAAGTAAGGCCAGTGTTGTTAACTATTACCAGTGTTAACTATTACCAGTGTTGTTAACTATGACTAGTGTTGTTAACTAAGGCCAGTGTTGTTAACTATGACCAGTGTTGTTAACTATGACCAGTGTTGTTAACTATGGTCAGTGTTGTTAACTATGACCAGTGTTAACTATGGCCAATGTTGTTAACTATGGCCAGTGTTGTTAACTATGATCAGTGTTGTTAACTATGACCAGTGTTGTTAACTAAGGCCAGTGTTGTTAACTATGACCAGTGTTGTTAACTATGGTCAGTGTTGTTAACTATGGTCAGTGTTGTTAACTATGGCCAGTGGAGTTAGCTATGGCCAGTGTTGTTAACTATGGCCATTGTTGTTAATTAAGGCCAGTGTTGTTAACTATGGCTAGTGTTGTTAACTATTACCAGTGTTGTTATCTATGGCCAGAGTTGTTAAATATGACCAATGTTGTTAACTATGACCAGTGTTGTTAACTATGGCCAGTGTTGTTAACTATGATCAGTGTTAACTATGACCAGTGGTGTTAACTATTACTAGTGTTGTTGACTATGGCCAGTGTTGTTAACTAAGACCATTGTTGTTAACTATATATGACCAGTGTTGTTAATTATGGCCATTGTTGTTAGCTATGACCAGAGTTGTTAACTATTACCAGTGTTGTTAAGCAAGGCCAGTGTTGTTAACTAAGGCCAGTGTTGTTAACTATGACCAGTGATGTTAACTATGGCCAGTGTTGTTAACTATGACCAGTGTTGTTAGCTATGGCCAGTGTTGTTAACTAAGACCAGTGTTGTTAACTATGATCAGTGTTGTTAACTATGACCAGTGTTGTTAACTATGGCCAGTGTTGTTAACTATGACCAGTGTCGTTAACTATCGCCAGTGTTATTAACTAAGGCCAGTGTTGTTAACTATGGCCGGTGTTGTTAACTATTACCAGTGTTGTTAACTATGGCCAAAATTGTTAAATATGACCAGTGTTTTTAACTATGACCAGTGTTGTTAACTAAGGCCAGTGTTGTTAACTAAGGCCAGTGTTGTTAACTATATATGACCAGTGTTGTTAATTATGGCCAGTGTTGTTAACTATGAGCAGTGTTATTAACTATGGCCAGTTTTGTTAACTAAGGCCGGTGTTGTTAACTATGATCAGTGTTGTTAACTATGACCGGTGTTGTTAACTATGGCCAGTGTTAACTATGGCCAGTGTTGTTATCTATGACCAGTGTTGTTAACTATGGCCAGTGTTGTTAACTATGGCCAGTGTTGTTAACTTTGGCCAGTGATGTTTACTATGACCAGTGTTGTTAACTATGACCAGTGTTGTTAACTATGGCCAGTGATATTAACTATGACCAGTGTTGTTAACTAATGCCAGTGTTGTTAACTATGATCAGTGTTGTTTAATAAGGTCAGTGTTGTTAACTATGACCAGTGTTGTTAACTGTCGCCAGTGTTATTAACTAAGGCCAGTGTTAACTATGACCAGTGTTAACAATTACCAGTGTTGTTAACTAAGGCCAGTGTTGTTAACTAAGGCCAGTGTTGTTAACTATGACCAGTGTTGTTAACTATGACCAGTGTTGTTTACTATGACCAGTGTTGTTAACTAAGGCCAGTGTTGTTAACTATTACCAGTGTTAACTATTACCAGTGTTGTTAACTATGACTAGTGTTGTTAACTAAGGCCAGTGTTGTTAACTATGACCAGTGTTGTTAACTATGACCAGTGTTGTTAACTATGACCAGTGTTAACTATGGCCAGTGTTGTTAACTATGGCCAGTGTTGTTAACTATGATCAGTGTTGTTAACTATGACCAGTGTTGTTAACTATGGCCAATGTTGTTAACTAAGGCCAGTGTTGTTAACTATGACCAGTGTTGTTAACTATGGTCAGTGTTGTTAACTATGGTCAGTGTTGTTAACTATGGACAGTGGAGTTAGCTATGGCCAGTGTTGTTAACTATGGCCATTGTTGTTAATTAAGGCCAGTGTTGTTAACTATGGTTAGTGTTGTTAACTATGGACAGTGAAGTTAGCTATGGCCAGTGTTGTTAACTATGGCCATTGTTGTTAATTAAGGCCAGTGTTGTTAACTATGGCCAGTGTTGTTAACTATTACCAGTGTTGTTATCTATGGCTAGAGTTGTTAAATATGACCAATGTTGTTAACTATGACCAGTGTTGTTAACTATGGCCAGTGTTGTTAACTATGATCAGTGTTAACTATGGCCAGTGGTGTTAACTATTGCTAGTGTTGTTGACTAAGGCCAGTGTTGTTAACTAAGACCATTGTTGTTAACTATATATGACCAGTGTTGTTAATTATGGCCATTGTTGTTAACTATGACCAGTGTTGTTAACTATTACCAGTGTTGTTAAGTAAGGCCAGTGTTGTTAACTATGGCCAGTGTTAACTATGATCAGTGTTGTTAACTATGACCGGTGTTGTTAACTATGGCCAATGTTGTTAACTATGACCAGTGTTGTTAACTATGGCCAGTGTTGTTAACTGTGACCAGTGTTAACTATGGCCAGTGATGTTAACTATGACCAGTGTTGTTAACTATGACCAGTGTTGTTTACTAAGGCCAGTGTTGTTAACTATGACCAGTGTTATAAACTAAGGCCAGTGTTGTTAACTATGATCAGTGTTAACTATGACCAGTGTTGTTAATTATGGCCAGTGTTGTTAACTATGAAC
>WNGS01159996.1:105464-130968 GCA_020271785.1 Procambarus virginalis
TAACTATGACCAGTGTTGTTAACTAAGGCCAGTGTTGTTAACTATGACCAGTGTTTTAACTATGACCAGTGTTGTTAACTATGACCAGTGTTGTTAACTAAGGCCAGTGTTGTTAACTATGACCAGTGTTGTTAACTATGGCCAGTGTTGTTTACTATGGCCAGTGTTGTTAACTATGACCAGTGTTGTTAACTATGACCAGTGTTGTAACTAGGCCAGTGTTGTTAACTATGACCAGTGTTGTTAACTATGACCAGTGTTGTTAACTATGCCAGTGTTGTTAACTATGACCAGTGTTGTTAACTATGACCAGTGTTTGTTAACTATGGCCAGTGTTGTTAACTATGGCCAGTGTTAACTATGGCCAGTGTTGTTAACTATGACCAGTGTTGTTAACTATGACCAGTTTGTTAACTATGGCCAGTGTTGTTAACTATGACCAGTGTTGTTAACTATGACCAGTGTTGTTAACTATGGCCAGTGTTGTTAACTATGGCCAGTGTGTTAACTATGGCCAGTGTTGTTAACTATGGCCAGTTGTTAACTATGGCCAGTGTTGTTAACTATGACCAGTGTTGTTAACTATGCCAGTGTTGTTAACTATGACCAGTGTTGTTAACTATGCCAGTGTTGTTAACTATGACCAGTGTTGTTAACTATGGCCAGTGTTGTTAACTATGACCAGTGTTGTTAACTATGACCAGTGTGTTAACTATGGCCAGTGTTGTTAACTATGACCAGTGTTGTTAACTATGGCCAGTGTTGTTAACTAAGGCCAGTGTTGTTAACTATGACCAGTGTTGTTAACTATGACCATTGTTAACTATGACCAGTGTTGTTAACTATGGCCAGTGTTGTTAACTATGACCAGTGTTGTTAACTATGACCAGTGTTGTTAACTATGGCCAGTGTTGTTAACTATGACCAGTGTTGTTAACTATGGCCAGTGTTGTTAACTATGACCAGTGTTGTTAACTATGCCAGTGTTGTTAACTATGGCCAGTGTTGTTAACTATGGCCAGTGTTGTTAACTATGACCAGTGTTGTTAACTATGGCCAGTGTTGTTAACTAAGGCCAGTGTTGTTAAACTATGACCAGTGTTGTTAACTATGACCAGTGTTGTTAACTAAGGCCAGTGTTGTTAACTATGGCCAGTGTTGTTAACTATGACCAGTGTTGTTAACTATGACCAGTGTTGTTAACTATGGCCAGTGTTGTTAACTATGGCCAGTGTTGTTAACTATGGCCAGTGTTGTTAACTATGACCAGTGTTGTTAACTATGACCAGTGTTGTTAACTATGGCCAGTGTTGTTAACTATGACCAGTGTTGTTAACTATGACCAGTGTTGTTAACTATGACCAGTGTTGTTAACTATGGCCAGTGTTGTTAACTATGACCAGTGTTGTTAACTATGCCAGTGTTGTTAACTAAGGCCAGTGTTGTTAACTATGGCCAGTGTTGTTAACTATTACCAGTGTTGTTAACTATGGCCAGTGTTGTTAACTATGACCAGTGTTGTTAACTATGACCAGTGTTGTTAACTAGGCCAGTGTTGTTAACTATATGACCAGTGTTGTTAACTATGACCAGTGTTGTTAACTATGACCAGTGTTGTTAACTATGGCCAGTGTTGTTAACTATGGCCAGTGTTGTTAACTATGGCAGTGTTGTTAACTATGACCAGTGTTGTTAACTATGGCCAGTGTTGTTAACTATGGCCAGTGTTGTTAACTATGACCAGTGTTGTTAACTATGACCAGTGTTGTTAACTATGGCCAGTGTTGTTAACTATGGCCAGTGTTGTTAACTATGACCAGTGTTGTTAACTATGACCAGTGTTGTTAACTATGACCAGTGTTGTTAACTATGGCCAGTGTTGTTAACTATGACCAGTGTTGTTAACTATGACCAGTGTTGTTAACTATGGCCAGTGTTGTTAACTATGGCCAGTGTTGTTAACTATGACCAGTGTTGTTAACTATGGCCAGTGTTGTTAACTATGGCCAGTGTTGTTAACTATGGCCAGTGTTGTTAACTATGACCAGTGTTGTTAACTATGGCCAGTGTTGTTAACTATGACCAGTGTTAACTATGGCCAGTGTTGTTAACTATGACCAGTGTTGTTAACTATGACCAGTGTTGTTAACTAGGCCAGTGTTGTTAACTATGATCAGTGTTAAACTATGACCAGTGTTGTTAACTATGGCCAGTGTTGTTAACTATGACCAGTGTTGTTAACTATGGCCAGTGTTGTTAACTAAGGCCAGTGTTGTTAACTATGACCAGTGTTGTTAACTATGACCAGTGTTGTTAACTAAGGCCAGTGTTGTTAACTATGACCAGTGTTGTTAACTAGGCCAGTGTTGTTAACTATGATCAGTGTTGTTACTATGGCCAGTGTTGTTAACTATGACCAGTGTTGTTAACTATGGCCAGTGTTGTTAACTATGACCAGTGTTGTTAACTATGACCAGTGTTGTTAACTATGACCAGTGTTGTTAACTAAGGCCAGTGTTGTTAACTATGACCAGTGTTGTTAACTATGGCCAGTGTTGTTAACTATGACCAGTGTTGTTAACTATGACCAGTGTTGTTAACTATGACCAGTGTTGTTAACTATGACCAGTGTTGTTAACTATGACCAGTGTTGTTAACTATGACCAGTGTTGTTAACTAAGGCCAGTGTTGTTAACTATGACCAGTGTTGTTAACTATGACCAGTGTTGTTAACTATGGCCAGTGTTGTTAACTATGACCAGTGTTGTTAACTATGGCCAGTGTTGTTAACTATGACCAGTGTTAACTATGGCCAGTGTTGTTAACTATGACCAGTGTTGTTAACTATGACCAGTGTTGTTAACTAAGGCCAGTGTTGTTAACTATGACCAGTGTTGTTAACTAAGGCCAGTGTTGTTAACTATGACCAGTGTTAACTATGACCAGTGTTGTTAACTATGGCCAGTGTTGTTAACTATGACCAGTGTTGTTAACTAAGGCCAGTGTTGTTAACTATGGCCAGTGTTGTTAACTATGACCAGTGTTGTTAACTATGACCAGTGTTGTTAACTAAGGCCAGTGTTGTTAACTATGACCAGTGTTGTTAACTAAGGCCAGTGTTGTTAACTATGACCAGTGTTAACTATGACCAGTGTTAACTATAGCCAGTGTTGTTAACTATGACCAGTGTTGTTAACTAAGGCCAGTGTTGTTAACTATGACCAGTGTTGTTAACTATGGCCAGTGTTGTTAACTATGACCAGTGTTGTTAACTAAGGCCAGTGTTGTTAACTATGACCAGTGTTGTTAACTATGGACAGTGTTGTTAACTATGACCAGTGTTGTTAACTATGACCAGTGTTGTTAACTATGACCAGTGTTGTTAACTATGACCAGTGTTGTTAACTATGACCAGTGTTGTTAACTATGACCAGTGTTGTTAACTAAGGCCAGTGTTGTTAACTATGACCAGTGTTGTTAACTATGACCAGTGTTGTTAACTATGGCCAGTGTTGTTAACTATGGCCAGTGTTAACTATGGCCAGTGTTGTTAACTATGACCAGTGTTGTTAACTATGACCAGTGTTGTTAACTATGGCCAGTGTTGTTAACTATGACCAGTGTTGTTAACTATGACCAGTGTTGTTAACTATGACCAGTGTTGTTAACTATGGCCAGTGTTAACTATGGCCAGTGTTGTTAACTATGGCCAGTGTTGTTAACTATGGCCAGTGTTGTTAACTATGACCAGTGTTGTTAACTATGGCCAGTGTTGTTAACTATGACCAGTGTTGTTAACTATGGCCAGTGTTGTTAACTATGACCAGTGTTGTTAACTATGGCCAGTGTTGTTAACTATGACCAGTGTTGTTAACTATGACCAGTGTTGTTAACTATGGCCAGTGTTGTTAACTATGACCAGTGTTGTTAACTATGGCCAGTGTTGTTAACTAAGGCCAGTGTTGTTAACTATGACAGTGTTGTTAACTATGACCAGTGTTGTTAACTATTACCAGTGTTGTTAACTATGGCCAGTGTTGTTAACTATGACCAGTGTTGTTAACTATGACCAGTGTTGTTAACTATGGCCAGTGTTGTTAACTATGACCAGTGTTGTTAACTATGGCCAGTGTTGTTAACTATGACCAGTGTTGTTAACTATGGCCAGTGTTGTTAACTAAGGCCAGTGTTGTTAACTAAGGCCAGTGTTGTTAACTATGACCAGTGATGTTAACTAAGGCCAGTGTTGTTAACTATGACCAGTGTTGTTAACTATGACTAGTGTTGTTAACTATGGCCAGTGTTGTTAACTATGGCCAGTGTTAACTATGGCCAGTGTTGTTAACTATGACCAGTGTTGTTGACTATGACCACTGTTGTTAACTATGGCCAGTGTTGTTAACTATGACCAGGGTTGTTAACTATGACCAGTGTTGTTAACTATGACCAGTGTTGTTAACTATGGCCAGTGTTAACTATGGCCAGTGTTGTTAATTATGGCTAGTGTTGTTAACTATGGCCAGTGTTGTTAACTATGACCAGTGTTGTTAACTATGGCCAGTGTTGTTAACTATGACCAGTGTTGTTAACTATGGCCAGTCTTGTTAACTATGACCAGTGTTGTTAACTATGGCCAGTGTTGTAAACTATGACCAGTGTTGTTAACTATGATCAGTATTGTTAACTATGGCCAGTGTTGTTAACTATTACCAGTGTTGTTAACTAAGGCCAGTGTTGTTAACTAAGGCCAGTGTTGTTAACTATGATCAGTGTTGTTAACTATGACCAGTGTTGTTAACTATTACCAGTGTTGTTAACTATGGCCAGTGTTGTTAACTATGACCAGTGTTGTTAACTATGACCAGTGTTGTTAACTATGGCCATTGTTGTTAACTATTACCAGTGTTGTTAACTATGGCCAGAATTGTTAAATATGACCAGTGTTGTTAACTATGGCCAGTGTTGTTAACTAAGGCCAGTGTTGTTAACTAAGGCCAGTGTTGTTAACTATGACCAGTGTTGTTAACTAAGGCCAGTGTTGTTAACTAAGGCCAGTGTTGTTAATATTAACTATGACCAGTGTTGTTAACTTGGCCAGTGTTGTTAACTAAGCCAGTGTTGTTAACTAAGGCCAGTGTTGTTAACTATGACCAGTGTTGTTAACTATGACCAGTGTTGTTAACTATGGCCAGTGTTGTTAACTAAGCCAAGTGTTGTTAACTAAGGCCAGTGTTGTTAACTATGACCAGTGTTGTTAACTATGACCAGTGTTGTTAACTATGGCCATTGTTGTTAACTATTACCAGTGTTGTTAACTATGGCCAGAATTGTTAAATATGACCAGTGTTGTTAACTATGACCAGTGTTGTTAGCTATGGCCAGTATTGTTAACTAAGACCAGTGTTGTTAACTATGATCAGTGTTGTTAACTATGACCAGTGTTGTTAACTATGGCCAGTGTTGTTAACTATGACCAGTGTCGTTAACTATCGCCAGTGTTATTAACTAAGGCCAGTGTTGTTAACTATGGCCAGTGTTGTTAACTATTACCAGTGTTGTTAACTATGGCCAGAATTGTTAAATATGACCAGTGTTTTAACTATGACCAGTGTTGTTAACTAAGGCCAGTGTTGTTAACTATATATGACCAGTGTTGTTAATTATGGACAGTGTTGTTAACTATGACCAGTGTTGTTAACTATGGCCAGTTTTGTTAACTAAGGCCGGTGTTGTTAACTATGATCAGTGTTGTTAACTATGACCGGTGTTGTTAACTATGGCCAGTGTTAACTATGGCCAGTGTTGTTAACTATGACCAGTGTTGTTAACTATGGCCAGTGTTGTTAACTTTGGCCAGTGATGTTTACTATGACCAGTGTTGTTAACTATGACCAGTGTTGTTAACTATGACCAGTGTTGTTAACTAAGGAGAGTGTTGTTAACTATGACCAGTGTTGTTAACTATGGCCAGTGTTGTTAACTAAGGCCAGTGTTGTTAACTATGACCAGTGTTGTTAACTATGGCCAGTGTTGTTAACTATGACCAGTGTTGTTAACTTTGGCCAGTGTTGTTAACTATGACCAGTGTTGTTAACTATGACCAGTGTTGTTAACTATGGCCAGTGTTGTTAACTTTGGCCAGTGTTGTTAACTATGACCAGTGTTGTTAACTATGACCAGTGTTGTTAACTATGACCAGTGTTGTTAACTATGGCCAGTGTTGTTAACTATGACCAGTGTTAACTATGGCCAGTGATGTTAACTATGACCAGTGTTGTTAACTATGACCAGTGTTGTTTACTAAGGCCAGTGTTGTTAACTATGACCAGTGTTGTAAACTAAGGCCAGTGTTGTTAACTATGATCAGTGTTAACTATGACCAGTGTTGTTAATTATGGCCAGTGTTGTTAACTATGAACAGCGTTGTTAACTAAGGCCAGTGTTGTTAACTAAGGCCAGTGTTGTTAACTATGACCAGTGTTGTTAACTATGACCAGTGTTGTTTACTAAGGCCAGTGTTGTTAACTATGACCATTGTTGTAAACTAAGGCCAGTGTTGTTAACTATGATCAGTGTTAACTATGACCAGTGTTGTTAGCTATGACCAGTGTTGTTAACTAAGGCCAGTGTTGTTAACTATGACCAGTGTTGTTAATTATGGCCAGTGTTGTTAGCTATGACCAGTGTTGTTAACTATGACCAGTGTTGTTAACTATGACCAGTGTTGTTATCTATGACCAGTGTTGTTAACTATGACCAGTGTAGTTAACTATGACCAGTGTTGTTAAATAAGGCCAGTGTTGTTAACTATGACCAGTGTTGTTAACTATGACTAGTGTTGTTAACTATGGCCAGTGTTGTTAACTATGGCCAGTGTTGTTAACTATGGCCAGTGTTAACTATGGCCAGTGTTGTTAACTATGACCAGTGTTGTTGACTATGACCACTGTTGTTAACTATGGCCAGTGTTGTTAACTATGACCAGTGTTGTTAACTATGGCCAGTGTTGTTAACTATGACCAGTGTTGTTAACTATGGCCAGTGTTAACTATGGCCAGTGTTGTTAATTATGGCTTGTGTTGTTAACTATGGCCAGTGTTGTTAACTATGGCCAGTGTTGTTAACTATGACCAGTGTTGTTAACTATGGCCAGTCTTGTTAACTATGACCAGTGTTGTTAACTATGGCCAGTGTTGTTAACTATGACCAGTGTTGTTAACTATGATCAGTATTGTTAACTATGGCCAGTGTTGTTAACTATTACCAGTGTTGTTAACTAAGGCCAGTGTTGTTAACTAAGGCCAGTGTTGTTAACTATGATCAGTGTTGTTAACTATGACCAGTGTTGTTAACTATTACCAGTGTTGTTAACTATGGCCAGTGTTGTTAACTAGGACCAGTGTTGTTAACTATGACAAGCAGGATAAGGCAAGCAAGCAGGCAAGCAGGATAATGAATTTGGAGGAAATTCGATAAATTTTTTATACCAGACCGAAAGAGAATTCAAAAGGAGGAGCATGGAGAATGTATGGAACTGGATGCCAGACCCACTTGCATACCAGAATTACAGATACAACTACACACCGAAAGGGAACCACAACTACAACAGGCAACTGCCCTACAACAATCAGCACTGGTCAGAACAAACTGAATATGTCCACGCATAATGGGCTTGCCGAAAAAGTCTCCCAGTCAAACTATCACTAATAGAGTAACCTCATTCATCTTTGCCAACATACAAGGACTGAAAACAAGAACCAACAATAAAGTACAGTTCATAAATGGCCTCCTCACGGAATCAAATGCAGTATTTGTAGCTTTCACAGAAACCCATGCAGGGGAATTCTTGGACAGTGAGATCTGGATTCCAGGATATAACCTATACAGGTGTGATAGGAAAATTAGGTCACATGGAGGAGTGGGTCTGTATATTAGGGAAGACCTTGTGTGCTCGGAGCTCCTAAACGTTACAAATAAGGTGATAGAGGTACTGGGATTAAAAATAGAGAAAATAAATTTAGTGATTATTCTAATATACAAACCGCCAGATGCAACGGCTGAGGAATTCACAGAACAGATAAACAAAATAGAGAATAGCCTTGATAATTTGGAGAACCCAATACCTGATATATCTTCTTAGGTGACTTCAACTTGCCTAGTCTCAGGTGGAGAATAGCAAACAATAATATTATACCAGGGAATCTATCAGGACCTAACCAACCACAGATTAGAGAACTACTTAGATTCTGTGACAAATTTTCACTTACTCAGCAGATATCGGAGCCAACGAGAAATGAAAATATTCTAGATCTGGTCTTTACGAACAATGAAGACATTATCAGAGACATTACGATATCAGATACCACATATTCAGATCACAAGCTCATTGAAGTGCAAACTACCATCAATACTCAGAATAGACCTAAAACGTTGATAAAGCGAGAGGGGCTATTCAGTAAATTCAATTTTAATAATAAAAGATAGACTGGGAGATAATAAACAGGGAACTTAAAAACATTCCATGGGAAACTGTTTTAAGTAATAAAAGTCCTACAGAAGGAATAGAAAAACTGACTTCGGAAGCGTATCAAGTCTGTCTGAAACATGTTCCTTTGAGGAAAGCCAGAAAGAGATCCAACGTAGAAAGAGAACGCAGAAGACACTATAAACGCAGGAAAAGAATAACGGAACTGCTTATGCACACACGAATTTCCCGTCAAAGAAGGAATAATTTAAATGGGAGATTGAAGAAATCGAGCGGAAATTGAAACACTCATATGAAACTGAAGAAAGGCAGTTAGAACAGAAAGCAATTCAGGAAATAAAGAAAAATCCAAAATACTTCTTCACAATATGCGAAATCAAAAGCAAAAACTACTGCCAGTATTGGACCTATTCGTACAAGTGAAGGTTCATACACGGAGGATGACAAAGAAATTAGTGAATCCTAAAAAAGCAGTATGAGGACATGTTTAGCACTCCACAACATGAAAGTAGAAGATCCAGACAATTTCTTTATGCGGGATATCCAAACCCCTGTAAATATAACTGATATCAACACGAGCGCACTAAATTTTGAAAGAGAATTGAAAACATGCCCATGCACTCGGCCCCAGGTCCAGACTCATGGAATTCAATTTTATAAAGAATGCAAAGTGCCGGTAGCACAGGCACTCAGTATAGTGTGGAGGAAGAGCTTGGACACGGGGGAGATACCAGATACACTTAAAGTAGCAGACATAGCCCCTCTACACAAGGGAGGGAGCAAAGCATTGCAAAGAATTATAGACCAGTTGCACTAACATCGCACATAATAAGTATTTGAGAGAGTGATTAGGAGTCAGGTCACCAATTTCATGGAGACCAATGACCTTCACAACCAGGCCAACATGGATTTCGAGCGGGAAGATCGTGCCTCTCACAGCTACTTGAGCACTACGATAAAGTCACTGAGGCATTAGAAGAAAAACAGAATGCTGATGTGATATACACGGACTTCGCAAAGGCATTCGATAAATGTGACCATGGCGTGATAGCACACAAAATGAAGTCAATGGGAATAACCGGTAAAGTAGGACGCTGGATACTCAGTTTTCTGTCAAACAGGACTCAGCGAGTAACGGTCAACCATATAAAATCTAGTCCAAGTGCAGTTAAATCTGTACCTCAGGTACAGTCATTGCACCGCTGCTTTTCCTTATTCTCATATCAGATATAGACAAAAATACAAGCCACAGCTTCGTATCATCCTTTGCAGACGACACAAAAATCAGTAAGAAAATTACCTCGGCTGAAGACATTGAAAAACTTCAAGCCGATATTAATAAAGTTTTCGACTGGGCATCAGAAAATAATATGATGTTTACAGTGACAAATTCCAGTACTCAGGTACGGTAAAAATGAGGACCTTAAACATAATACAGGGTACAAAACACAATCAATGTGCCCATAGTAGGAAAACACATGTAAAGGATTTGCGAATAATGATGTCTGACGACCTAACGTTTAAGGAGCATACCAAGCAAATATTGCGACAGCCAGAAAAATGATAGGATGGATTACGAGAACTTTCAAATCCAGGGATCCCATCACAATGCTTGTACTCTTCAAGTCACTTGTGCTGTCCCGTCTTGAGTACTGTTCAGTACTCACTTCCCCCTTTAGAGCAGGAGAGATTGCTGAAATAGAGGGATACAGAGAACATATACGGCACGCATGGACGCGATAANACCAGGTATGACCAGTGTTGTTAACTATGACCATTGTTGTTAACTATTACCAGTGTTGTTAACTAGGCCAGTGTTGTTAACTAAGGTCAGTGTTGTTAACTAAGGCCAGTGTTGTTAACTATGACCAGTGTTGTTAACTAAGGCCAGTGTTGTTAATTATGGCCAGTGTTGTTAATATTAACTATGACCAGTGTTGTTAACTATGGCCAGTGTTGTTAACTAAGCCAAGTGTTGTTAACAAAGGCCAGTGTTGTTAACTATGATCAGTGTTGTTAACTATGACCAGTGTTGTTAACTATGGCCATTGTTGTTAACTATTACCAGTGTTGTTAACTATGGCCAGAATTGTTAAATATGACCAGTGTTGTTAACTATGACCAGTGTTGTTAGCTATGGCCAGTATTGTTAACTAAGACCAGTGTTGTTAACTATGATCAGTGTTGTTAACTATGACCAGTGTTGTTAACTATGGCCAGTGTTGTTAACTATGACCAGTGTCGTTAACTATCGCCAGTGTTATTAACTAAGGCCAGTGTTGTTAACTATGGCCAGTGTTGTTAATTATTACCAGTGTTGTTAACTATGGCCAGAATTGTTAAATATGACCAGTGTTTCTAACTATGACCAGTGTTGTTAACAAAGGCCAGTGTTGTTAACTATATATGACCAGTGTTGTTAATTATGGCCAGTGTTGTTAACTATGACCAGTGTTGTTAACTATGGCCAGTTTTGTTAACTAAGGCCGGTGTTGTTAACTATGATCAGTGTTGTTAACTATGACCGGTGTTGTTAACTATGGCCAGTGTTAACTATGGCCAGTGTTGTTAACTATGACCAGTGTTGTTAACTATGGCCAGTGTTGTTAACTTTGGCCAGTGATGTTTACTATGACCAGTGTTGTTAACTATGACCAGTGTTGTTAACTATGACCAGTGTTGTTAACTATGACCAGTGTTGTTAACTAAGGCCGGTGTTGTTAACTATGACCAGTGTTGTTAACTATGACCAGTGTTGTTAACTATGGCCAGTGTTGTTAACTAAGGCCAGTGTTGTTAACTATGACCAGTGTTGTTAACTATGGCCAGTGTTGTTAACTAAGGCCAGTGTTGTTAACTATGACCAGTGTTGTTAACTATGGCCAGTGTTGTTAACTATGACCAGTGTTGTTAACTTTGGCCAGTGTTGTTAACTATGACCAGTGTTGTTAACTATGACCAGTGTTGTTAACTATGGCCAGTGTTGTTAACTTTGGCCAGTGTTGTTAACTATGACCAGTGTTGTTAACTATGACCAGTGTTGTTAACTATGACCAGTGTTGTTAACTATGGCCAGTGTTGTTAACTATGACCAGTGTTAACTATGGCCAGTGATGTTAACTATGACCAGTGTTGTTAACTATGACCAGTGTTGTTTACTAAGGCCAGTGTTGTTAACTATGACCAGTGTTGTAAACTAAGGCCAGTGTTGTTAACTATGATCAGTGTTAACTATGACCAGTGTTGTTAATTATGGCCAGTGTTGTTAACTATGAACAGCGTTGTTAACTAAGGCCAGTGTTGTTAACTAAGTCCAGTGTTGTTAACTATGACCAGTGTTGTTAACTATGACCAGTGTTGTTTACTAAGGCCAGTGTTGTTAACTATGACCATTGTTGTAAACTAAGGCCAGTGTTGTTAACTATGATCAGTGTTAACTATGACCAGTGTTGTTAGCTATGACCAGTGTTGTTAACTAAGGCCAGTGTTGTTAACTATGACCAGTGTTGTTAATTATGGCCAGTGTTGTTAGCTATGACCAGTGTTGTTAACTATGACCAGTGTTGTTAACTATGACCAGTGTTGTTATCTATGACCAGTGTTGTTAACTATGACCAGTGTTGTTAACTATGACCAGTGTTGTTAAATAAGGCCAGTGTTGTTAACTATGACCAGTGTTGTTAACTATGACTAGTGTTGTTAACTATGGCCAGTGTTGTTAACTATGGCCAGTGTTGTTAACTATGGCCAGTGTTAACTATGGCCAGTGTTGTTAACTATGACCAGTGTTGTTGACTATGACCACTGTTGTTAACTATGGCCAGTGTTGTTAACTATGACCAGTGTTGTTAACTATGGCCAGTGTTGTTAACTATGACCAGTGTTGTTAACTATGGCCAGTGTTAACTATGGCCAGTGTTGTTAATTATGGCTCGTGTTGTTAACTATGGCCAGTGTTGTTAACTATGGCCAGTGTTGTTAACTATGACCAGTGTTGTTAACTATGGCCAGTCTTGTTAACTATGACCAGTGTTGTTAACTATGGCCAGTGTTGTTAACTATGACCAGTGTTGTTAACTATGATCAGTATTGTTAACTATGGCCAGTGTTGTTAACTATTACCAGTGTTGTTAACTAAGGCCAGTGTTGTTAACTAAGGCCAGTGTTGTTAACTATGATCAGTGTTGTTAACTATGACCAGTGTTGTTAACTATTACCAGTGTTGTTAACTATGGCCAGTGTTGTTAACTATGACCAGTGTTGTTAACTATGACAAGCAGGATAAGGCAAGCAAGCAGGCATAATGAATTTGGAGGAAATTCGATAAATTTTTTATACCAGACCGAAAGAGAATTCAAAAGGAGGAGCATGGAGAATGTATGGAACTGGATGCCAGACCCACTTGCATACCAGAATTACAGATACAACTACACACCGAAAGGGAACCACAACTACAACAGGCAACTGCCCTACAACAATCAGCACTGGTCAGAACAAACTCAATATGTCCACGCATAATGGGCTTGCCGAAAAAGTCTCCCAGTCAAACTATCACTAATAGAGTAACCTCATTCATCTTTGCCAACATACAAGGACTGAAAACAAGAACCAACAATAAAGTACAGTTCATAAATGGCCTCCTCACGGAATCAAATGCAGTATTTGTAGCTTTCACAGAAACCCATGCAGGGGAATTCTTGGACAGTGAGATCTGGATTCCAGGATATAACCTATACAGGTGTGATAGGAAAATTAGGTCACATGGAGGAGTGGGTCTGTATATTAGGGAAGACCTTGTGTGCTCGGAGCTCCTAAACGTTACAAATAAGGTGATAGAGGTACTGGGATTAAAAATAGAGAAAATAAATTTAGTGATTATTCTAATATACAAACCGCCAGATGCAACGGCTGAGGAATTCACAGAACAGATAAACAAAATAGAGAATAGCCTTGATAATTTGGAGAACCCAATACCTGATATTATCTTCTTAGGTGACTTCAACTTGCCTAGTCTCAGGTGGAGAATAGCAAACAATAATATTATACCAGGGAATCTATCAGGACCTAACCAACCACAGATTAGAGAACTACTTAGATTCTGTGACAAATTTTCACTTACTCAGCAGATATCGGAGCCAACGAGAAATGAAAATATTCTAGATCTGGTCTTTACGAACAATGAAGACATTATCAGAGACATTACGATATCAGATACCACATATTCAGATCACAAGCTCATTGAAGTGCAAACTACCATCAATACTCAGAATAGACCTAAAACGTTGATAAAGCGAGAGGGGCTATTCAGTAAATTCAATTTTAATAATAAAAGGATAGACTGGGAGATAATAAACAGGGAACTTAAAAACATTCCATGGGAAACTGTTTTAAGTAATAAAAGTCCTACAGAAGGAATAGAAAAACTGACTTCGGAAGCGTATCAAGTCTGTCTGAAACATGTTCCTTTGAGGAAAGCCAGAAAGAGATCCAACGTAGAAAGAGAACGCAGAAGACACTATAAACGCAGGAAAAGAATAACGGAACTGCTTATGCACACACGAATTTCCCGTCAAAGAAGGAATAATTTAAATAGGGAGATTGAAGAAATCGAGCGGAAATTGAAACACTCATATGAAACTGAAGAAAGGCAGTTAGAACAGAAAGCAATTCAGGAAATAAAGAAAAATCCAAAATACTTCTTCACATATGCGAAATCAAAAGCAAAAACTACTGCCAGTATTGGACCTATTCGTACAAGTGAAGGTTCATACACGGAGGATGACAAAGAAATTAGTGAAATCCTAAAAAAGCAGTATGAGGACATGTTTAGCACTCCAATAAACAACATGAAAGTAGAAGATCCAGACAATTTCTTTATGCGGGATATCCAAACCCCTGTAAATATAACTGATATCAACACGAGCGCACTAAATTTTGAAAGAGAAATTGAAAACATGCCCATGCACTCGGCCCCAGGTCCAGACTCATGGAATTCAATATTTATAAAGAAATGCAAAGTGCCGGTAGCACAGGCACTCAGTATAGTGTGGAGGAAGAGCTTGGACACGGGGGAGATACCAGATACACTTAAAGTAGCAGACATAGCCCCTCTACACAAGGGAGGGAGCAAAGCATTGGCAAAGAATTATAGACCAGTTGCACTAACATCGCACATAATAAAAGTATTTGAGAGAGTGATTAGGAGTCAGGTCACCAATTTCATGGAGACCAATGACCTTCACAACCCAGGCCAACATGGATTTCGAGCGGGAAGATCGTGCCTCTCACAGCTACTTGAGCACTACGATAAAGTCACTGAGGCATTAGAAGAAAAACAGAATGCTGATGTGATATACACGGACTTCGCAAAGGCATTCGATAAATGTGACCATGGCGTGATAGCACACAAAATGAAGTCAATGGGAATAACCGGTAAAGTAGGACGCTGGATACTCAGTTTTCTGTCAAACAGGACTCAGCGAGTAACGGTCAACCATATAAAATCTAGTCCAAGTGCAGTTAAAAGCTCTGTACCTCAGGGTACAGTCCTTGCACCGCTGCTTTTCCTTATTCTCATATCAGATATAGACAAAAATACAAGCCACAGCTTCGTATCATCCTTTGCAGACGACACAAAAATCAGTAAGAAAATTACCTCGGCTGAAGACATTGAAAAACTTCAAGCCGATATTAATAAAGTTTTCGACTGGGCATCAGAAAATAATATGATGTTTAACAGTGACAAATTCCAGGTACTCAGGTACGGTAAAAATGAGGACCTTAAACATAATACAGGGTACAAAACACAATCAAATGTGCCCATAGTAGGAAAACAACATGTAAAGGATTTGCGAATAATGATGTCTGACGACCTAACGTTTAGGAGCATAACCAAGCAAATATTGCGACAGCCAGAAAAATGATAGGATGGATTACGAGAACTTTCAAATCCAGGGATCCCATCACAATGCTTGTACTCTTCAAGTCACTTGTGCTGTCCCGTCTTGAGTACTGTTCAGTACTCACTTCCCCCTTTAGAGCAGGAGAGATTGCTGAAATAGAGGGAATACAGAGAACATATACGGCACGCATAGACGCGATAAAGCACCTAAATTATTGGGATCGTCTCAAAGCTCTCCAAATGTACTCACTAGAAAGAAGACGAGAGAGATATCAAATAATATACACCTGGAAGATACTGGAGGGCCAGGTCCCAAATCTACACAGTAAAATAACAACGTACTGGAGTGAACGATATGGAAGAAAATGCAGAATAGAACCAGTGAAGAGCAGGGGTGCCATACGCACAATCAGAGAACACTGTATAAACATCAGAGGTCCGCGGTTGTTCAACGTCCTCCCAGCAAGCATAAGAAATATTGCCGGAACAACCGTGGACATCTTCAAGAGGAAACTAGATTTATTCCTCCAAGGAGTTCCGGACCAGCCAGGCTGTGGTGGGTATGTGGGCCTGCGGGCCGCTCCAAGCAACAGGCTAGTGGACCAAACTCTCACAAGTCAAGCCTGGCCTCGGGCCGGGCTTGGGGAGTAGAAGAACTCCCAGAACCCCATCAACCAGGTATCAACCAGGTATGACCAGTGTTGTTAACTATGGCCATTGTTGTTAACTATTACCAGTGTTGTTAACTAAGGCCAGTGTTGTTAACTAAGGTCAGTGTTGTTAACTAAGGCCAGTGTTGTTAACTATGACCAGTGTTGTTAACTAAGGCCAGTGTTGTTAATTAAGGCCAGTGTTGTTAATATTAACTATGACCAGTGTTGTTAACTATGGCCAGTGTTGTTAACTAAGCCAAGTGTTGTTAACAAAGGCCAGTGTTGTTAACTATGATCAGTGTTGTTAACTATGACCAGTGTTGTTAACTATGGCCATTGTTGTTAACTATTACCAGTGTTGTTAACTGGCCAGAATTGTTAAATATGACCAGTGTTGTTAACTATGACCAGTGTTGTTAGCTATGGCCAGTATTGTTAACTAAGACCAGTGTTGTTAACTATGATCAGTGTTGTTAACTATGACCAGTGTTGTTAACTATGGCCAGTGTTGTTAACTATGACCAGTGTCGTTAACTATCGCCAGTGTTATTAACTAAGGCCAGTGTTGTTAACTATGGCAAGTGTTGTTAATTATTACCAGTGTTGTTAACTATGGCCAGAATTGTTAAATATGACCAGTGTTTCTAACTATGACCAGTGTTGTTAACTAAGGCCAGTGTTGTTAACTATACATGACCAGTGTTGTTAATTATGGCCAGTGTTGTTAACTATGACCAGTGTTGTTAACTATGGCCAGTTTTGTTAACTAAGGCCGGTGTTGTTAACTATGATCAGTGTTGTTAACTATGACCGGTGTTGTTAACTATGGCCAGTGTTAACTATGGCCAGTGTTGTTAACTATGACCAGTGTGGTTAACTATGGCCAGTGTTGTTAACTTTGGCCAGTGATGTTTACTATGACCAGTGTTGTTAACTATGACCAGTGTTGTTAACTATGACCAGTGTTGTTAACTATGACCAGTGTTGTTAACTAAGGCCGGTGTTGTTAACTATGATCAGTGTTGTTAACTATGACCGGTGTTGTTAACTATGGCCAGTGTTGTTAACTAAGGCCAGTGTTGTTAACTATGACCAGTGTTGTTAACTATGGCCAGTGTTGTTAACTAAGGCCAGTGTTGTTAACTATGACCAGTGTTGTTAACTATGGCCAGTGTTGTTAACTATGACCAGTGTTGTTAACTTTGGCCAGTGTTGTTAACTATGACCAGTGTTGTTAACTATGACCAGTGTTGTTAACTATGGCCAGTGTTGTTAACTTGGCCAGTGTTGTTAACTATGACCAGTGTTGTTAACTATGACCAGTGTTGTTAACTATGACCAGTGTTGTTAACTATGACCAGTGTTGTTAACTATGGCCAGTGTTGTTAACTATGACCAGTGTTAACTATGGCCAGTGATGTTAACTATGACCAGTGTTGTTAACTATGACCAGTGTTGTTTACTAAGGCCAGTGTTGTTAACTATGACCAGTGTTGTAAACTAAGGCCAGTGTTGTTAACTATGATCAGTGTTAACTATGACCAGTGTTAATTATGGCCAGTGTTGTTAACTATGAACAGTGTTGTTAACTAAGGCCAGTGTTGTTAACTATGACCAGTGTTGTTAACTATGACCAGTGTTGTTAACTATGACCAGTGTTGTTAACTAAGGCAGTGTTGTTAACTATGACCAGTGTTGTTAACTATGACCAGTGTTGTTAACTATGACCAGTGTTGTTAACTAAGGCCAGTGTTGTTAACTATGACCAGTGTTGTTAACTATGGCCAGTGTTGTTAACTATGACCAGTGTTGTTACTATATGGCCAGTGTTGTTAACTATGACCAGTGTTGTTAACTATGACCAGTGTTGTTAACTATGACCAGTGTTGTTACTATGACCAGTGTTAACTATGGCCAGTGTTGTTAACTATGACCAGTGTTGTTAACTAAGGCCAGTGTTGTTAACTATGGCCAGTGTTGTTAACTATGACAGTGTTGTTAACTATGACCAGTGTTGTTAACTATGGCCAGTGTTGTTAACTATGACCAGTGTTGTTAACTATGGCCAGTGTTGTTAACTATGACCAGTGTTGTTAACTATGACCAGTGTGTTAACTATGGCCAGTGTTGTTAACTATGACCAGTGTTGTTAACTATGACCAGTGTTGTTAACTATGGCCAGTGTTGTTAACTAGGCCAGTGTTGTTAACTATGACCAGTGTTGTTAACTATGACCAGTGTTGTTAACTATGGCCAGTGTTGTTAACTATGGCCAGTGTTGTTAACTATGACCAGTGTTAACTATGACCAGTGTTGTAACTATGGCCAGTGTTGTTAACTATGGCCAGTGTTGTTAACTATGCCAGTGTTGTTAACTATGGCCAGTGTTGTTAACTATGGCCAGTGTTGTTAACTATGACCAGTGTTGTTAACTATGGCCAGTGTTAACTATGGCCAGTGTTGTTATTATGGCCAGTGTTGTTAACTATGACCAGTGTTGTTAACTATGGCCAGTGTTGTTAACTTTGGCCAGTGTTGTTAACTATGACCAGTGTTGTTACTATGACCAGTGTTGTTAACTATGACCAGTGTTGTTAACTATGGCCAGTGTTGTTAACTATGACCAGTGTTNCCATGCGTGATAGCACACAAAATGAAGTCAATGGGAATAACGGTAAAGTAGGACGCTGGATACTCAGTTTTCTGTCAAACAGGACTCAGCGAGTAACGGTCAACCATATAAAATCTAGTCCAAGTGCAGTTAAAAGCTCTGTACCTCAGGGTACAGTCCTTGCACCGCTGCTTTTCCTTATTCTCATATCAGATATAGACAAAAATACAAGCCACAGCTTCGTATCATCCTTTGCAGACGACACAAAAATCAGTAAGAAAATTACCTCGGCTGAAGACATTGAAAAACTTCAAGCCGATATTAATAAAGTTTTCGACTGGGCATCAGAAAATAATATGATGTTTAACAGTGACAAATTCCAGGTACTCAGGTACGGTAAAAATGAGGACCTTAAACATAATACAGGGTACAAAACACAATCAAATGTGCCCATAGTAGGAAAACAACATGTAAAGGATTTGCGAATAATGATGTCTGACGACCTAACGTTTAAGGAGCATAACCAAGCAAATATTGCGACAGCCAGAAAAATGATAGGATGGATTACGAGAACTTTCAAATCCAGGGATCCCATCACAATGCTTGTACTCTTCAAGTCACTTGTGCTGTCCCGTCTTGAGTACTGTTCAGTACTCACTTCCCCCTTTAGAGCAGGAGAGATTGCTGAAATAGAGGAATACAGAGAACATATACGGCACGCATTGACGCGATAAAGCACCTAAATTATTGGGATCGTCTCAAAGCTCTCCAAATGTACTCACTAGAAAGAAGACGAGAGAGATATCAAATAATATACACCTGGAAGATACTGGAGGGCCAGGTCCCAAATCTACACAGTAAAATAACAACGTACTGGAGTGAACGATATGGAAGAAAATGCAGAATAGAACCAGTGAAGAGCAGGGGTGCCATACGCACAATCAGAGAACACTGTATAAACATCAGAGGTCCGCGGTTGTTCAACGTCCTCCCAGCAAGCATAAGAAATATTGCCGGAACAACCGTGGACATCTTCAAGAGGAAACTAGATTTATTCCTCCAAGGAGTTCCGGACCAGCCAGGCTGTGGTGGGTATGTGGGCCTGCGGGCCGCTCCAAGCAACAGGCTAGTGGACCAAACTCTCACAAGTCAAGCCTGGCCTCGGGCCGGGCTTGGGGAGTAGAAGAACTCCCAGAACCCCATCAACCAGGTATCAACCAGGTATGACCAGTGTTGTTAACTATGGCCATTGTTGTTAACTATTACCAGTGTTGTTAACTAAGGCCAGTGTTGTTAACTAAGGTCAGTGTTGTTAACTAAGGCCAGTGTTGTTAACTATGACCAGTGTTGTTAACTAAGGCCAGTGTTGTTAATTAAGGCCAGTGTTGTTATATTAACTATGACCAGTGTTGTTAACTATGGCCAGTGTTGTTAACTAAGCCAAGTGTTGTTAACAAAGGCCAGTGTTGTTAACTATGATCAGTGTTGTTAACTATGACCAGTGTTGTTAACTATGGCCATTGTTGTTAACTATTACCAGTGTTGTTAACTGGCCAGAATTGTTAAATATGACCAGTGTTGTTAACTATGACCAGTGTTGTTAGCTATGGCCAGTATTGTTAACTAAGACCAGTGTTGTTAACTATGATCAGTGTTGTTAACTATGACCAGTGTTGTTAACTATGGCCAGTGTTGTTAACTATGACCAGTGTCGTTAACTATCGCCAGTGTTATTAACTAAGGCCAGTGTTGTTAACTATGGCAAGTGTTGTTAATTATTACCAGTGTTGTTAACTATGGCCAGAATTGTTAAATATGACCAGTGTTTCTAACTATGACCAGTGTTGTTAACTAAGGCCAGTGTTGTTAACTATACATGACCAGTGTTGTTAATTATGGCCAGTGTTGTTAACTATGACCAGTGTTGTTAACTATGGCCAGTTTTGTTAACTAAGGCCGGTGTTGTTAACTATGATCAGTGTTGTTAACTATGACCGTGTTGTTAACTATGGCCAGTGTTAACTATGGCCAGTGTTGTTAACTATGACCAGTGTGGTTAACTATGGCCAGTGTTGTTAACTTTGGCCAGTGATGTTTACTATGACCAGTGTTGTTAACTATGACCAGTGTTGTTAACTATGACCAGTGTTGTTAACTATGACCAGTGTTGTTAACTAAGGCCGGTGTTGTTAACTATGATCAGTGTTGTTAACTATGACCGGTGTTGTTAACTATGGCCAGTGTTGTTAACTAAGGCCAGTGTTGTTAACTATGACCAGTGTTGTTAACTATGGCCAGTGTTGTTAACTAAGGCCAGTGTTGTTAACTATGACCAGTGTTGTTAACTATGGCCAGTGTTGTTAACTATGACCAGTGTTGTTAACTTTGGCCAGTGTTGTTAACTATGACCAGTGTTGTTAACTATGACCAGTGTTGTTAACTATGGCCAGTGTTGTTAACTTTGGCCAGTGTTGTTAACTATGACCAGTGTTGTTAACTATGACCAGTGTTGTTAACTATGACCAGTGTTGTTAACTATGGCCAGTGTTGTTAACTATGACCAGTGTTAACTATGGCCAGTGATGTTAACTATGACCAGTGTTGTTAACTATGACCAGTGTTGTTTACTAAGGCCAGTGTTGTTAACTATGACCAGTGTTGTAAACTAAGGCCAGTGTTGTTAACTATGATCAGTGTTAACTATGACCAGTTAATTATGGCCAGTGTTGTTAACTAAGGCCAGTGTTGTTAACTATGACCAGTGTTGTTAACTATGACCAGTGTTGTTTACTAAGGCCAGTGTTGTTAACTATGACCATTGTTGTAAACTAAGGCTAGTGTTGTTAACTATGATCAGTGTTAACTATGACCAGTGTTGTTAGCTATGACCAGTGTTGTTAACTAAGGCCAGTGTTGTTAACTATGACCAGTGTTGTTAATTATGGCCAGTGTTGTTAGCTATGACCAGTGTTGTTAACTATGACCAGTGTTGTTAACTATGACCAGTGTTGTTATCTATGACCAGTGTTGTTAACTATGACCAGTGTTGTTAACTATGACCAGTGTTGTTAAATAAGGCCAGTGTTGTTAACTATGACCAGTGTTGTTAACTATGACTAGTGTTGTTAACTATGGCCAGTGTTGTTAACTATGGCCAGTGTTGTTAACTATGGCCAGTGTTAACTATGGCCTGTGTTGTTAACTATGACCAGTGTTGTTGACTATGACCACTGTTGTTAACTATGGCCAGTGTTGTTAACTATCGCCAGTGTTATTAACTAAGGCCAGTGTTGTTAACTATGGCCAGTGTTGTTAACTATTACCAGTGTTGTTAACTATGGCCAGAATTGTTAAATATGACCAGTGTTTCTAACTATGACCAGTGTTGTTAACTAAGGCCAGTGTTGTTAACTATATATGACCAGTGTTGTTAATTATGGCCAGTGTTGTTAACTATGACCAGTGTTGTTAACTATGGCCAGTTTTGTTAACTAAGGCCGGTGTTGTTAACTATGATCAGAGTTGTTAACTATGACCGGTGTTGTTAACTATGGCCAGTGTTGTTAACTAAGGCCAGTGTTGTTAACTATGACCAGTGTTGTTAACTATGGCCAGTGTTGTTAACTAAGGCCAGTGTTGTTAACTATGACCAGTGTTGTTAACTATGGCCAGTGTTGTTAACTATGACCAGTGTTGTTAACTTTGGCCAGTGTTGTTAACTATGACCAGTGTTGTTAACTATGGCCAGTGTTGTTAACTTGGCCAGTGTTGTTAACTATGACCAGTGTTGTTAACTATGACCAGTGTTGTTAACTATGACCAGTGTTGTTAACTATGGCCAGTGTTGTTAACTATGACCAGTGTTAACTATGGCCAGTGATGTTAACTATGACCAGTGTTGTTAACTATGACCAGTGTTGTTTACTAAGGCCAGTGTTGTTAACTATGACCAGTGTTGTAAACTAAGGCCAGTGTTGTTAACTATGATCAGTGTTAACTATGACCAGTGTTGTTAATTATGGCCAGTGTTGTTAACTATGAACAGCGTTGTTAACTAAGGCCAGTGTTGTTAACTAAGGCCAGTGTTGTTAACTAAGACCAGTGTTGTTAACTATGACCAGTGATGTTTACTAAGGCCAGTGTTGTTAACTATGACCAGTGTTGTAAACTAAGGCCAGTGTTGTTAACTATGATCAGTGTTAACTATGACCAGTGTTAATTATGGCCAGTGTTGTTAACTATGAACAGCGTTGTTAACTAAGGCCAGTGTTGTTAACTATGACCAGTGTTGTTAACTATGACCAGTGTTGTTAGCTATGACCAGTGTTGTTAACTAAGGCCAGTGTTGTTAACTATGACCAGTGTTGTTAATTATGGCCAGTGTTGTTAGCTATGACCAGTGTTGTTAACTATGACCAGTGTTGTTAACTATGACCAGTGTTGTTATCTATGACCAGTGTTGTTAACTATGACCAGTGTTGTTAACTATGACCAGTGTTGTTAACTAAGGCCAGTGTTGTTAACTATGACCAGTGTTGTTAACTATGACTATGTGTTAACTATGGCCAGTGTTGTTAACTATGACCAGTGTTGTTAACTATGGCCAGTGTTGTTAACTATGACCACTGTAACTATGGCCAGTGATGTTAACTATGACCAGTGTTGTTAACTATGACCAGTGTTGTTAACTAAGGCCAGTGTTGTTAACTATGATCAGTTGTTAACTATGACCAGTGTTGTTAATTATGGCCAGTGTTGTTAACTATGACAGCGTTTTGTTACTAAGGCCAGTGTTGTTAACTAAGGCCAGTGTTGTTAACTATGACCAGTGTTGTTAACTATGACCAGTGTTGTTTCTAAGGCCAGTGTTGTTAACTATGACCAGTGTTGTAACTAACCAGTGTTGTTAACTATGATCAGTGTTAACTATGGCCAGTGTTGTTAACTATGAACAGTGTTGTTAACTAAGGCCAGTGTTGTTAACTATGACCAGTGTTGTTAACTATGACCAGTGTTGTTAACTATGACCATGTTGTTAACTATGGCCATGTTGTTGTAACTATGACCATGTTGTTAATATATGCCAGTGTTGTTAACTATGCCCAGTGTTGTTAACTATGACCAGTGTTGTTAACTATGACCATTGTTGTTAACTATGACCAGTGTTGTTAACTATGACCAGTGTTGTTAACTATGACCAGTGTTGTTAACTATGGCCAGTGTTGTTACTATGACCAGTGTTGTTAACTATGACTAGTGTTGTTAACTATGGCCAGTGTTGTTAACTATGACCAGTGTTGTTAACTATGGCCAGTGTTGTTAACTATGACCAGTGTTAACTATGGCCAGTGATGTTAACTATGACCAGTGTTGTTAACTATGACCAGTGTTGTTTAACTATGCCATGTTGTTAACTATGACCAGTGTTGTTAACTAAGGCCAGTTGTTAACTATGATCAGTGTTAACTATGACCAGTGTTGTTAATTATGGCCAGTTTTGTTAACTATGAACAGCGTTGTTAACTAAGTCCAGTGTTGTTAACTAAGGCTAGTGTTGTTAACTATCCAGTGTTGTTAACTATGACCAGTGTTGTTTACTAAGGCCAGTGTTGTTAACTATGACCAGTGTTGTAAACTAAGGCCAGTGTTGTTAACTATGATCAGTGTTTAACTATGACCAGTGTTAATTATAGCCAGTGTTGTTAACTATGACAGCGTTGTTAACTAAGGCCAGTGTTGTTAACTATGACCAGTGTTGTTAACTATGACCAGTGTTGTTAGCTATGACCAGTGTTGTTAACTAAGGCCAGTGTTGTTAACTATGACCAGTGTTGTTAATTATGGCCAGTGTTGTTAGCTATGACCATGTGTGTTAACTATGAGTGTTGTTAACTATGACCAGTGTTGTTACTATGACCAGTGTTTTTAACTATGACCAGTGTTGTTAACTATGACCAGTGTTGTTAACTATGACCAGTGTTGTTAACTAAGCCAGTGTTGTAACTATGACCAGTGTTGTTTAACTATGCCAGTGTTGTTAACTATGGCCAGTGTTAACTATGGCAGTGTTAACTATGGCCAGTGTTGTTAACTATGACCAGTGTTGTTAACTATGACCAGTGTTGTTAACTATGGCCAGTGTTGTTACTATGACCAGTGTTGTTAACTATGACCAGTGTTGTTAACTATGACCAGTGTTGTTAACTATGGCCAGTGTTAACTATGGCCAGTGTTGTTAACTATGGCCAGTGTTGTTAACTATGGCCAGTGTTGTTAACTATGACCAGTGTTGTTAACTATGCCAGTGTTGTTAACTATGACCAGTGTTGTTAACTATGGCCAGTGTTGTTAACTATGACCATGTTGTTAACTATGGCCATGTTGTTAACTATGACCAGTGTTGTTAACTATGATCAGTATTGTTAACTATGGCCAGTGTTGTTAACTATTACCAGTGTTGTTAACTATGGCCAGTGTTGTTAACTAAGGCCAGTGTTGTTAACTATGATCAGTGTTGTTAACTATGACCAGTGTTTTAACTATGACCAGTGTTGTTAACTATGGCCAGTGTTTTAACTATGACCAGTGTTGTTAACTATGACCAGTGTTGTTAACTATGGCCATTGTTGTTAACTATTACCAGTGTTGTTAACTATGGCCAGATTGTTAATTATGACCAGTGTTGTTTAACTATGCCAGTGTTGTTAACTATGGCCAGTGTTGTTAACTATGGCCAGTGTTGTTAACTATGACCAGTGTTGTTACTAAGGCCAGTGTTGTTAACTATGACAGTGTTGTTAACTTAACTATGACCATTGTTGTTAACTATGGCCAGTGTTGTTAACTAAGCCAGT
>WNGS01159997.1:0-10581 GCA_020271785.1 Procambarus virginalis
GAACCAGCAACAGTGTTCCTTCTGAACTAGCAACAGTGTTCCTTGTGAACCAGCAACAGTGTTCCTTGTGAACCAGCAACAGTGTTCCTTGTGAACCAGCAACAGTGTTCCTTGTGAACCAGCAACAGTGTTCCTTGTGAACCAGCAACAGTGTTCCTTGTGAACCAGCAACAGTGTTCCTTGTGAACCAGCAACAGTGTTCCTTATGAACCAGCAACAGTGTTCCTTGTGAACCAGCAACAGTGTTCCTTGTGAACCAGCAACAGTGTTCCTTGTGAACCATCAACAGTGTTCCTTGTGAACCATAAACAGTGTTTCTTGTGAACCAGCAACAGTGTTCCTTGTGAACCAGCAACAGTGTTCCTGTGAACCAGCAACAGTTCCTGTGAACCAGCAACAGTGTTCCTGTGAACCAGCAACAGTGTTCCTTGTGAACCAGCAACAGTGTTCCTTGTGAACCAGCAACAGTGTTCCTTGTGAACCATCAACAGTGTTCCTTGTGAACCAGCAACAGTGTTCCTTGTGAACCAGCAACAGTGTTCCTGTGAACCAGCAACAGTGTTCCTGTGAACCAGCAACAGTGTTCCTGTGAACCAGCAACAGTGTTCCTTGTGACCCAGCAACAGTGTTCCTTGTGAACCATCAACAGTGTTCCTTGTGAACCAGCAAGTGTTCCTTGTGAACCAGCAACAGTGTTCCTGTGAACCAGCAACAGTGTTCCTGTGAACCAGCAACAGTGTTCCTTGTGAACAGCAACAGTGTTCCTTGTGAACCAGCAAGTGTTCCTTGTGAACCAGCAACAGTGTTCCTGTGAACCAGCAACAGTGTTCCTGTGAACCAGCAACAGTGTTCCTTGTGAACCAGCAACAGTGTTCCTTGTGAACCAGCAACAGTGTTCTTTTTGAACCAGCAACAGTGTTCCTGTGAACCAGCAACAGTGTTCCTTGTGAACCAGCAACAGTGTTCCTTGTGAACCAGCAACAGTGTTCCTTGTGAACCAGCAACAGTGTTCCTTGTGAACCAACAACAGTGTTCCTTGTGAACCATCAACAGTGTTCCTTGTGAACCAGCAACAGTGTTCCTTGTGAACCAGCAATAGTCTTCCTTGTGAACCAGCAACAGTGTTCCTTCTGAACCAGCAACAGTGGTCCTTGTGAACCAGCAATAGTCTTCCTTGTGAACCAGCAACAGTGTTCCTTCTGAACCAGCAACAGTGGTCCTTGTGAACCAGCAACAGTGTTCCTTGTGAACCAGCAACAGTGTTCCTTGTGAACCAGGAACAGTGTTCCTTGTGAACCAGCAACAGTGTTCCTTGTGAACCAGCAACAGTGTTCCTGTGAACCAGCAACAGTGTTCCTGTGAACCAGCAACAGTGTTCCTTGTGAACCAGCAACAGTGTTCCTTGTGAACCAGCAACAGTGTTCCTTTTGAACCAGCAACAGTGTTCCTGTGAACCAGCAACAGTGTTCCTTGTGAACCAGCAACAGTGTTGCTTGTGAACCAGCAACAGTGTTCCTTGTGAACCAGCAACAGTGTTCCTTGTGAACCAACAACAGTGTTCCTTGTGAACCATCAACAGTGTTCCTTGTGAACCAGCAACAGTGTTCCTTGTGAACCAGCAATAGTCTTCCTTGTGAACCAGCAACAGTGTTCCTTCTGAACCAGCAACAGTGGTCCTTGTGAACCAGCAATAGTCTTCCTTGTGAACCAGCAACAGTGTTCCTTCTGAACCAGCAACAGTGTTCCTTGTGAACCAGCAACAGTGTTCCTTGTGAACCAGCAACAGTGTTCCTTGTGAACCAGCAACAGTGTTCCTTGTGAACCAGCAACAGTGTTCCTTGTGAACCAGCAACAGTGTTCCTTGTGAACCAGCAACAGTGTTCCTTGTGAACCAGCAACAGTGTTCCTTGTGAACCAGCAACAGTGTTCCTTGTGAACCAGCAACAGTGTTCCTTGTGAACCAGCAACAGTGTTCCTTGTGAACCATCAACAGTGTTCCTTGTGAACCAGCAACAGTGTTCCTTGTGAACCAGCAACAGTGTTCCTTGTGAACCAGCAACAGTGTTCCTGTGAACCAGCAACAGTGTTCCTGTGAACCAGCAACAGTGTTCCTGTGAACCAGCAACAGTGTTCCTTGTGACCCAGCAACAGTGTTCCTTGTGAACCAGCAACAGTGTTCCTTGTGAACCATCAACAGTGTTCCTTGTGAACCAGCAACAGTGTTCCTTGTGAACCAGCAACAGTGTTCCTGTGAACCAGCAACAGTGTTCCTGTGAACCAGCAACAGTGTTCCTGTGAACCAGCAACAGTGTTCCTTGTGAACCAGCAACAGTGTTCCTTGTGAACCATCAACAGTGTTCCTTGTGAACCAGTAAGTGTTCCTTGTGAACCAGCAACAGTGTTCCTGTGAACCAGCAACAGTGTTCCTGTGAACCAGCAACAGTGTTCCTTGTGAAGCAGCAACAGTGTTCCTTGTGAACCAGCAAGTGTTCCTTGTGAACCAGCAACAGTGTTCCTGTGAACCAGCAACAGTGTTCCTGTGAACCAGCAACAGTGTTCCTGTGAACCAGCAACAGTGTTCCTTGTGAACCAGCAACAGTGTTCTTTTGAACCAGCAACAGTGTTCCTGTGAACCAGCAACAGTGTTCCTTGTGAACCAGCAACAGTGTTCCTTGTGAACCAGCAACAGTGTTCCTTGTGAACCAGCAACAGTGTTCCTTGTGAACCAACAACAGTGTTCCTTGTGAACCAGCAACAGTGTTCCTTGTGAACCAGCAACAGTGTTCCTTGTGAACCAGCAACAGTGTTCCTTGTGAACCAGCAACAGTGTTCCTTGTGAACCAGCAACAGTGTTCCTTGTGAACCAGCAACAGTGTTCCTTGTGAACCAGCAACAGTGTTCCTTTGAACCAGCAACAGTGGTCCTTGTGAACCAGCAACAGTGTTCCTTGTGAACCAGCAACAGTGTTCCTTGTGAACCAGCAACAGTGTTCCTTGTGAACCAGCAACAGTGTTCCTTGTGAACCAGCAACAGTGTTCCTTGTGAACCAGCAACAGTGTTCCTGTGAACCAGCAACAGTGTTCCTTGTGAACCAGCAACAGTGTTCCTTGTGAACCAGCAACAGTGTTCCTTGTGAACCAGCAACAGTGTTCCTTGTGAACCAGCAACAGTGTTCCTGTGAACCAGCAACAGTGTTCCTTGTGAACCAGCAACAGTGTTCCTTGTGAACCAGCAACAGTGTTCCTGTGAACCAGCAACAGTGTTCCTTGTGAACCAGCAACAGTGTTCCTTGTGAACCAGCAACAGTGTTCCTTGTGAACCAGCAACAGTGTTCCTTGTGAACCAGCAACAGTGTTCCTTGTGAACCAGCAACAGTGTTCCTTGTGAACCAGCAACAGTGTTCCTTGTGAACCAGCAACAGTGTTCCTTGTGAACCAGCAACAGTGTTCCTTGTGAACCAGCAACAGTGTTCCTTGTGAACCAGCAACAGTGTTCCTTGTGAACCAGCAACAGTGTTCCTTGTGAACCAGCAACAGTGTTCCTTGTGAACCAGCAACAGTGTTCCTTGTGAACCAGCAACAGTGTTCCTTGTGAACCAGCAACAGTGTTCCTTGTGAACCAGCAACAGTGTTCCTGTGAACCAGCAACAGTGTTCCTTGTGAACCAGCAACAGTGTTCCTTGTGAACCAGCAACAGTGTTCCTTGTGAACCAGCAAGTGTTCCTTGTGAACCAGCAACAGTGTTCCTGTGAACCAGCAACAGTGTTCCTGTGAACCAGCAACAGTGTTCCTTGTGAACCAGCAAGTGTTCCTTGTGAACAGCAACAGTGTTCCTTGTGAACCAGCAACAGTGTTCCTTGTGAACCAGCAACAGTGTTCCTGTGAACCAGCAACAGTGTTCCTGTGAACCAGCAACAGTGTTCCTTGTGAACCAGCAACAGTGTTCCTTGTGAACCAGCAACAGTGTTCCTTGTGAACCAGCAACAGTGTTCCTTGTGAACCAGCAACAGTGTTCCTTGTGAACCAGCAACAGTGTTCCTTGTGAACCAGCAACAGTGTTCCTTGTGAACCAGCAACAGTGTTCCTTGTGAACCAGCAACAGTGTTCCTTGTGAACCAGCAACAGTGTTCCTGTGAACCAGCAACAGTGTTCCTGTGAACCAGCAACAGTGTTCCTGTGAACCAGCAACAGTGTTCCTTGGAACCAGCAACAGTGTTCCTTGTGAACCAGCAACAGTGTTCCTTGTGAACCAGCAAGTGTTCCTTGTGAACCAGCAACAGTGTTCCTGTGAACCAGCAACAGTGTTCCTGTGAACCAGCAACAGTGTTCCTGTGAACCAGCAACAGTGTTCCTGTGAACCAGCAACAGTGTTCCTGTGAACCAGCAACAGTGTTCCTTGTGAACCAGCAACAGTGTTCCTTGTGAACCAGCAACAGTGTTCTTGTGAACCAGCAACAGTGGTTGTGAACCAGCAACAGTGTTCCTTGTGAACCAGCAACAGTGTTGCTTGTGAACCAGCAACAGTGTTCCTGTGAAAGCAACAGTGTTCCTTGTGAACCAGCAACAGTGTTCTTGTGAACCAGCAACAGTGTCCTTGTGAACCAGCAACAGTGTTCCTNACAGTGTTCCTGTGAACCAGCAACAGTGTTCCTGGTGAACCAGCAACACAGTTCAGGAGAGAACAGCCCGCCCACAGTCACACAGTCAGCCCGACAACATTAGGGTTCCTTGTGAACCCAGCAACAGTGTTCCTGTGAACCAGCAACAGTGTTCCTGTGAACCAGTAACACAGTTCAGGAGAGAACAGCCCGCCACAGTCACACAGTCAGCCCCACACCATTAGGGTTCCTTGTGAACCAGCAACAGTGTTCCTTGTGAACCAGCAACAGTGTTCCTTGTGAACCAGCAACAGTGTTCCTTGTGAACCAGCAACAGTGTTCCTTGTGAACCAGCAACAGTGTTCCATGTGAACCAGCAACAGTGTTCCTTGTGAACCAGCAACAGTGTTCCTTGTGAACCAGCAACAGTGTTCCTGTGAACCAGCAACACAGTTCAGGAGAGAACAGCCCGCCACAGTCACACAGTCAGCCCCACAACATTAGGGTTCCTTGTGAACCAGCAACAGTGTTCCTGTGAACCAGCAACAGTGTTCCTGTGAACCAGCAACACAGTTCAGGAGAGAACAGCCCGCCACAGTCACACAGTCAGCCCCACAACATTAGGGTTCCTTGTGAACCAGCAACAGTGTTCCTTGTGAACCAGCAACAGTGTTCCTGTGAACCAGCAACAGTGTTCCTGTGAACCAGCAACACAGTTCAGGAGAGAACAGCCCGCCACAGTCACACAGTCAGCTCCACAACATTAGGGTTCCTTGTGAACCAGCAACAGTGTTCCTTGTGAACCATCAACAGTGTTCCTTGTGAACCATCAACAGTGTTCCTTGTGAACCAGCAACAGTGTTCCTGTGAACCAGCAACAGTGTTCCTTGTGAACCAGCAACAGTGTTCCTTGTGAACCAGCAACACAGTTCAGGAGAGAACAGACCGCCACAGTCACACAGTCAGCCCCACAACATTAGGGTTCCTTGTGAACCAGCAACAGTGTTCCTTGTGAACCATCAACAGTGTTCCTGTGAACCAGCAACACAGTTCAGGAGAGAACAGCCCGCCACAGTCACACAGTCAGCTCCACAACATTAGGGTTCCTTGTGAACCATCAACAGTGTTCCTTGTGAACCAGCAACAGTGTTCCTTGTGAACCATCAACAGTGTTCCTTGTGAACCAGCAACACAGTTCAGGAGAGAACAGCCCGCCACAGTCACACAGTCAGCCCCACAACATTAGGGTTCCTTGTGAACCAGCAACAGTGTTCCTTGTGAACCAGCAACAGTGTTCCTGTGAACCAGCAACACAGTTCAGGAGAGAACAGCCCGCCACAGTCACACAGTCAGCTCCACAACATTAGGGTTCCTTGTGAACCAGCAACAGTGTTCCTGTGAACCAGCAACACAGTTCAGGAGAGAACAGCCCGCCACAGTCACACAGTCAGCTCCACAACATTAGGGTTCCTTGTGAACCAGCAACAGTGTTCCTTGTGAACCAGCAACACAGTTCAGGAGAGAACAGCCCGCCACAGTCACACAGTCAGCCCCACAACATTAGGGTTCCTTGTGAACCAGCAACAGTGTTCCTTGTGAACCAGCAACACAGTTCAGGAGAGAACAGCCCGCCACAGTCACACAGTCAGCCCCACAACATTAGGGTTCCTTGTGAACCATTAACAGTGTTCCTGTGAACCAGCAACAGTGTTCCTTGTGAACCATCAACAGTGTTCCTTGTGAACCATCAACAGTGTTCCTGTGAACCAGTAACAGTGTTCCTGTGAACCAGTAACAGTGTTCCTTGTGAACCAACAACAGTGTTCCTGTGAACCAACAACAGTGTTCCTGTGAACCAGTAACAGTGTTCCTGTGAACCAGTAACAGTGTTCCTGTGAACCAGTAACAGTGTTCCTTGTGAACCAGTAACAGTGTTCCTGTGAACCAGTAACAGTGTTCCCGTGAACCAGTAACAGTGTTCCTGTGAACCAGTAACAGTGTTCCTTGTGAACCAACAACAGTGTTCCTGTGAACCATCAACAGTGTTCCTTGTGAACCATCAACAGTGTTCCTTGTGAACCAACAACAGTGTTCCTGTGAACCAGCAACAGTGTTCCTGTGAACCAGCAACACAGTTCAGGAGAGAACAGCCCGCCACAGTCACACAGTCAGCCCCACAACATTAGGGTTCCTTGTGAACCATCAACAGTGTTCCTGTGAACCAGCAACACAGTTCAGGAGAGAACAGCCCGCCACAGTCACACAGTCAGCCCCACAACATTAGGGTTCCTTGTGAACCATCAACAGTGTTCCTTGTGAACCAGCAACAGTGTTCCTTGTGAACCATCAACAGTGTTCCTGTGAACCAGCAACAGTGTTCCTTGTGAACCATCAACAGTGTTCCTTGTGAACCATCAACAGTGTTCCTTGTGAACCATCAACAGTGTTCCTGTGAACCAGCAACACAGTTCAGGAGAGAACAGCCCGCCACAGTCACACAGTCAGCCCCACAACATTAGGGTTCCTTGTGAACCAGCAACACAGTTCAGGAGAGAACAGGCCGCCACAGTCACACAGTCAGCCCCACAACATTAGGGTTCCTTGTGAACCATCAACAGTGTTCCTGTGAACCAGCAACAGTGTTCCTGTGAACCATCAACAGTGTTCCTGTGAACCAGCAACAGTGTTCCTGTGAACCAGCAACAGTGTTCCTGTGAACCAGCAACACAGTTCAGGAGAGAACAGCCCGCCACAGTCACACAGTCAGCTCCACAACATTAGGGTTCCTTGTGAACCAGCAACAGTGTTCCTTGTGAACCAGCAACAGTGTTCCTGTGAACCAGCAACAGTGTTCCTGTGAACCAGCAACACAGTTCAGGAGAGAACAGCCCGCCACAGTCACACAGTCAGCCCCACAACATTAGGGTTCCTTGTGAACCAGCAACAGTGTTCCTGTGAACCAGTAACAGTGTTCCTTGTGAACCAGCAACACAGTTCAGGAGAGAACAGCCCGCCACAGTCACACAGTCAGCTCCACAACATTAGGGTTCCTTGTGAACCAGCAACAGTGTTCCTTGTGAACCATCAACAGTGTTCCTTGTGAACCAGCAACAGTGTTCCTTGTGAACCAGCAACACAGTTCAGGAGAGAACAGCCCGCCACAGTCACACAGTCAGCTCCACAACATTAGGGTTCCTTGTGAACCATCAACAGTGTTCCTGTGAACCAGCAACACAGTTCAGGAGAGAACAGCCCGCCACAGTCACACAGTCAGCCCCACAACATTAGGGTTCCTTGTGAACCAGCAACAGTGTTCCTTGTGAACCAGCAACACAGTTCAGGAGAGAACAGCCCGCCACAGTCACACAGTCAGCCCCACAACATTAGGGTTCCTTGTGAACCATCAACAGTGTTCCTTGTGAACCAGCAACACAGTTCAGGAGAGAACAGCCCGCCACAGTCACACAGTCAGCCCCACAACATTAGGGTTCCTTGTGAACCATCAACAGTGTTCCTTGTGAACCATCAACAGTGTTCCTGTGAACCAGCAACAGTGTTCCTGTGAACCAGCAACAGTGTTCCTTGTGAACCATCAACAGTGTTCCTTGTGAACCATCAACAGTGTTCCTGTGAACCAGCAACACAGTTCAGGAGAGAACACCCCGCCACAGTCACACAGTCAGCTCCACAACATTAGGGTTCCTTGTGAACCAGCAACAGTGTTCCTTGTGAACCATCAACAGTGTTCCTGTGAACCAGCAACAGTGTTCCTTGTGAACCATCAACAGTGTTCCTGTGAACCAGCAACACAGTTCAGGAGAGAACAGCCCGCCACAGTCACACAGTCAGCCCCACAACATTAGGGTTCCTTGTGAACCAGCAACAGTGTTCCTGTGAACCAGCAACACAGTTCAGGAGAGAACAGCCCGCCACAGTCACACAGTCAGCCCCACAACATTAGGGTTCCTTGTGAACCATCAACAGTGTTCCTGTGAACCAGCAACAGTGTTCCTTGTGAACCAGCAACACAGTTCAGGAGAGAACAGCCCGCCACAGTCACACAGTCAGCCCCACAACATTAGGGTTCCTTGTGAACCAGCAACAGTGTTCCTTGTGAACCATCAACAGTGTTCCTGTGAACCAGCAACACAGTTCAGGAGAGAACAGCCCGCCACAGTCACACAGTCAGCCCCACAACATTAGGGTTCCTTGTGAACCAGCAACAGTGTTCCTGTGAACCAGCAACACAGTTCAGGAGAGAACAGCCCGCCACAGTCACACAGTCAGCTCCACAACATTAGGGTTCCTTGTGAACCAGCAACAGTGTTCCTTGTGAACCAGCAACAGTGTTCCTTGTGAACCATCAACAGTGTTCCTGTGAACCAGCAACAGTGTTCCTGTGAACCAGCAACACAGTTCAGGAGAGAACAGCCCGCCACAGTCACACAGTCAGCTCCACAACATTAGGGTTCCTTGTGAACCATCAACAGTGTTCCTTGTGAACCAGCAACAGTGTTCCTGTGAACCAGCAACACAGTTCAGGAGAGAACAGCCCGCCACAGTCACACAGTCAGCCCCACAACATTAGGGTTCCTTGTGAACCAGCAACAGTGTTCCTTGTGAACCAGCAACAGTGTTCCTTGTGAACCAGCAACACAGTTCAGGAGAGAACAGCCCGCCACAGTCACACAGTCAGCCCCACAACATTAGGGTTCCTTGTGAACCAGCAACAGTGTTCCTTGTGAACCAGCAACAGTGTTCCTTGTGAACCAGCAACACAGTTCAGGAGAGAACAGCCCGCCACAGTCACACAGTCAGCCCCACAACATTAGGGTTCCTTGTGAACCATCAACAGTGTTCCTGTGAACCAGCAACAGTGTTCCTGTGAACCAGCAACACAGTTCAGGAGAGAACAGCCCGCCACAGTCACACAGTCAGCCCCACAACATTAGGGTTCCTTGTGAACCAGCAACAGTGTTCCTGTGAACCAGCAACACAGTTCAGGAGAGAACAGCCCGCCACAGTCACACAGTCAGCCCCACAACATTAGGGTTCCTTGTGAACCATCAACAGTGTTCCTGTGAACCAGCAACAGTGTTCCTGTGAACCATCAACAGTGTTCCTGTGAACCATCAACAGTGTTCCTGTGAACCATCAACAGTGTTCCTGTGAACCAGCAACACAGTTCAGGAGAGAACAGACCGCCACAGTCACACAGTCAGCCCCACAACATTAGGGTTCCTTGTGAACCAGCAACAGTGTTCCTGTGAACCAGCAACAGTGTTCCTGTGAACCAGCAACAGTGTTCCTTGTGAACCAGCAACACAGTTCAGGAGAGAACAGCCCGCCACAGTCACACAGTCAGCTCCACAACATTAGGGTTCCTTGTGAACCAGCAACAGTGTTCCTTGTGAACCAGTAACACAGTTCAGGAGAGAGCAGCCCGCCACAGTCACACAGTCAGCCCGACAACATTAGGGTTCCTTGTGAACCAGCAACAGTGTTCCTTGTGAACCAGCAACACAGTTCAGGAGAGAACAGCCCGCCACAGTCACACAGTCAGCCCCACAACATTAGGGTTCCTTGTGAACCAGCAACAGTGTTCCTGTGAACCAGCAACACAGTTCAGGAGAGAACAGCCCGCCACAGTCACACAGTCAGCTCCACAACATTAGGGTTCCTTGTGAACCATCAACAGTGTTCCTGTGAACCAGCAACACAGTTCAGGAGAGAACAGCCCGCCACAGTCACACAGTCAGCTCCACAACATTAGGGTTCCTTGTGAACCATCAACAGTGTTCCTGTGAACCAGCAACACAGTTCAGGAGAGAACAGCCCGCCACAGTCACACAGTCAGCCCCACAACATTAGGGTTGCGGCCTCCGGACAAATACGTGGTAAGCAACAATTTGAAAGCAGTTATTACGGACTGATCACAGGAATATTAACATATATTTTCTTCCCATCATCCCGAGCCCGCAGCT
>WNGS01160002.1:0-11451 GCA_020271785.1 Procambarus virginalis
CAAAAGCCAGCATAACTATAGCATTGAACGAGGTCAGGATGCTAACACAGAGTTCGTTCACTTGAACAATTACGATCAACTGGAACAATGTTGAAAACGTTGTCTCATGCAAATTATTCACTGTGAGAAACTTTATTCAATAAAGTTAATTACAAATTTGATAATATTCTAGACATGTCAGCCAGCCTAACTTGTCCCTATCCATCTTTATTCTATTTGTTTCATTCAATCATTCCTGGTTAGCTTCGGCGACGGGTTGAGCAAGATTAAAACAACGGGCAAACATTCTTCCATTTTTTCTGTAGTTCCCCCTTATCCTGATCCTTATCCTGACCCTTCCCAGCTATATAGTCGTAATTACTTGGCGCTTTCCCCTGATAGTTCCCTTCCCCCCCCCCCTGATAGTCTCGTGGCAGCATGTCCTTCTACAAAGAACGTCATTTTTCGCTCGTATGCGTTACACAAGTCCAAACATTGTCGTACTAGAAAATGGAAGCGGCTGGCGAAAGTGACGTACTGTCCCGTTTTCTGTTTTGGGTCCTCTGGTAGGTTAGGAGAGGACACTTTAATCTGATCGTTTCTTGACGTTGGGAGACCTTAGGATGGTTGTGTCGTGCAGAAGGTAGTAGATTGTGTTATCAGTTTCCCCTTCATTCCACTTTCCCGGCCGATGAAGGATTTAACTAAATTTTTGTAGTAGTGCCAACCTATGTCCGGAGATTTGACTACAGGTGGTCTTTATTCTCTTCCAGATTGTAAAGTTCTTTCAATTCTTCCTAATCAAACCACCGTGGCCAAACAGGCCAATGTTAAAACTCAATATGACTAAACAGCAGCCATTTTTTCGCATGAGATTGATTCTATTTGCTATTTTGTACACGAGTTCCATTGAGGAGAAAACTCGTTATTGACATGAATCTTAAACATGATGCAGACGTGTTGAAGGCTTCGTCTTGCAGGCGTCTGAGAGGGAACATCCAGTATTGCTTAAANACACCGTCCCCCACACAACACCGTCCCCACACAACACCGTCCCCACACAACACCGTCCCACACACAACACCGTCCCCCACACAACACCGTCCCCCCACAACACCGTCCCCACACAACACCGTCCCCCACACAACACCGTCCCCCACACACACCGTCCACACACAACACCGTCCCCCACACAACACCGTCCCCACACACAACACCGTCCCCCACAACACCGTCCCCCACACAACACCGTCCCCACACAACACCGTCCCCCACACAACACCGTCCCACACACACCGTCCCCCACACAACACCGTCCCCCACACAACACCGTCCCCACACAACACCGTCCCCCACACAACACCGTCCCCACACACACACCGTCCCCCACACAACACCGTCCCCCACACAACACCGTCCCCCACACACACCATCCCCACAACACCGTCCCCCACACAACACCGTCCCCACACAACACCATCCCCCACACCACCGTCCCCCACACACACCGTCCCCCACACAACACCATCCCCCACAACACCGTCCCCCACACACACCGTCCCCACACAACACACCGTCCCCCACAACACCGTCCCCCACACAACACCGTCCCCACACAACACCGTCCCCCACACAACACCGTCCCCCACACAACACCGTCCCCACACAACACCGTCCCCCACACAACACCGTCCCCACACACAACACCGTCCCCCACACAACACCGTCCCCACACAACACCGTCCCACACACAACACCGTCCCCCACACACCGTCCCACCACACACACCGTCCCCCACACAACCCGTCCCCCACACAACACCGTCCCACACACAACACCGTCCCCCACACAACACCGTCCCCACACAACACCGTCCCACACACAACACCGTCCCCACACACACCGTCCCCACACAACACCGTCCCCCACACAACACCGTCCCACACAACACCGTCCCCACACAACACCGTCCCCCACACAACACCGTCCCCCACACAACACCGTCCCACACACAACACCGTCCCCCACACAACACCGTCCCCACACAACAACGTCCCACACACAACACCGTCCCCACACAACACCGTCCCCACACAACACCGTCCCCACACAACACCGTCCCCACACAACACCGTCCCCACACAACACCGTCCCCCACACAACACCGTCCCCACACAACACTTGATGAAACATGTGTGTTGCCAGGAGGGGGGGGGAGGACAGGAGAAGGGGGGGGGGAGGGAGATGAGAGGGGGGCGGGGGAGCCACCCAGGCAGGCAGAGCAGTATACAACATTATTATAATCATTTCCAATTTCACCATAACAAATTAAATTCTCTCTGCTCGGTAAGGTTAAAATTAAACATTTTTGCGAGTGCTTCCTGTGACCAGCGCCACGAATTTTTAAATTGGAGGTGTTATAGAGGATTAAATGTTAAGGAGAACCTTTGGTAGCTCATGATTAAAGCAATTTAGACAATAACGATAGATTAATCATGATTATACACGGCCTGGCAGGCAGACGGTGTCAATAAAGATGAAATTAATCATCTTTGACAATTCTATGCTCGAGTGAGTTGCCAGTAGGTGAATATTTGGGTAAATCCCAGAGATGGGAAAAAGTGGTGTGTGGCTTTCAGATTGGGGCGATAACATTATTATTTATGAGGACGGGTCTGCTGGATCATCCCAGGTGAGGGAGGGAGAGGGAGGGAGAGACAGGGAGAGGGAGGGAGAGACAGGGAGAGACAGAGAGACACAGAGAGTGGACGAGTCCCTTGGCTGTAAGCAGGGGGAGGGAAGGTGGTCTCTTTCAACCCGTCCTCTTACAAATTTAGATCACAGGATTTAATTTAAATCACAAGATCACAAATTTAGATCTCTTTTAGATGACAGGATCTTAGATTCTCTTGCGGATTAACTCATCATGGCTTCATACAGAGATAAAATGTTGAGATAATGATATCTTCACTCTCATTCTCTTTTGTTTCCACAGACATACGCATCCATAGCGGCATACATTTGTTATACAATTTGAAAACTAATTGCCAGTAGGCCTAGTGCAGTGTCATCAATTCTAATGAGAAACTTGGAGAGAGAAAGCGTGTGCTACAATTGCAGAGTGACGCTAAGAGGAGATATGAGACGAGAGGGAGGAACCAGCAGAGTACCGCAAGGGCCACCATCACTACCTCCTGTACTGATCCCATATCAGTCAATACCTGGATCCGGATTCACGAAGCTGTTACGGTTGTACTTACGAACGTCTACATCTTTCCCCAATCTTTGACGGCTTTGGTTACATTTATTAAACAGTTTACAAGCATGAAAACTTCCCAATCAACTGTTGTTATTGTTATAAACAGCCTCCTGGCGCTTCGGAGCTCATTAACGGTTTAATAATTGTAAACAAAGCCGCCAAAGATTGAGAAAAGATATACAGGTTCGTAAGTGCTTGCGTAACTGTTTAGTGAATCTGGCTCCTGGACTAGAACACATAATATTATGGTAAATAACCTGAAATCGTGACTATGTTTAAAAGAACATGAGACTAGGTATGGAAATGACAAGGAACGCAATTTGATATCGGCGATATTAAGGTTAATTGATATCGGCGATATTAATGTAAATTGATATCGGCGATATTAAGGTTAATTGATATCGGCGATATTAAGGTTAATTGATATCGGCGATATTAGTGTAAATTGATATCGGCGATATTAAGGTTAATTGATATCGGCGATATTAAAGTAAATTAATATTGGCGATATCACAGTATATGCACCGAGAGAGGAAGCCTCGTTCTTCTGCACCAAAGTTCATCAATTATTTACTCAACCAATTACGAGACCTTTACATCTTCCCACAATTATCGCGGCTTGGTTACATTTATCAAACAGTTTATGAGGTCCGAAGCACTAGGAGGCTGTTTATAACCATAACAACATTAAGTTGGGAAAGTTTCGAACCCGTGAACGGTTTGATGAATGCAATCAAAGCCGCCATGATTAACAAAAGATGTAGAGGTTTCGCAAGTGCTTGCCTAAGTGCCAGTATAGGTATATAGTGTGGCCAGTATTGGTATACAACAGAGTACAAATTATATATAATCAGGAAAGTAAACTAATCAAGGTAACGAGGTTATCTTGAGGTTATCTTGAGATGATTTCGGGGCTTTAGTGTCCCCGCGGCCCGGTCCTCGACCAGGCCTCCACCCCCAGGAAGCAGCCCGTGACAGCTGACTAACACCCAGGTACCTATTTTACTGCTAGGTAACAGGGGCATAGGGTGAAAGAAACTCTGCCCATTGTTTATCGCCGGCGCCTGGGATCGAACCCAGGACCACAGGATCAACAAGGTGGTTGGTCCATAAACAAGCGGTTTATTTACTCCACATTTAAACAAATGGGATTGATGATACGCTTTCCGAAGTGAGAGGGTCGGCTGAAAGGCGGGGCCGGGAGCTGAGGCTCAACCTGCAAGTATCTATCACGTAACAGGCAGACCAGTTGCACCAACTACAGTCCTTCAACTACTACTCTGCAGGACTCGTGTTCCGGGAGATACACATACACACACACCTGCTAGCCAGCAAAAGCACACACACACACACACACACACACACACACACACACACACACACACACACACACACACACACACACACACACACACACACACACACACCAACAAACACAAGTGCCGAGCAACAAACAAACACCTGCAGCCTCGCCACTTGCGCTGGGCAACAAACAAATATAGCACCCGTGCTGTGGAGCACACAGTGGGGCATTTAATCAAGCAAGTGTGTGCAGAGAGACTCCTTCCCAGTGTGTGGTGTTTGTGTCCTCCTCCCCTCCCACGCACGCACACACTCGCACGCACACACTCCCTCCCACGCACACACTCCCACGCACACACTCCCACGCACACACTCCCTCCCACGCACACACACACTCCCACGCACACACTCCGTTCCACGCACGCACACACTCCCATGCACGCACACGCTCCCTCCCACGCACACACTCCGTTCCACGCACACACTCCCTCCCACGCACGCACACACTCCCACGCACGCACACGCTCCCTCCCACGCACACACTCCGTTCCACGCACACACTCCCTCCCTCACTCGTTTCACTTGCCTCCCTCCCTCCCTTCTCCCTCCCTTCTCCCTAACCTTTATATGAACATAAATAAATATTATATATTACATATAACTTATTTTTCCCCGCCTCTTATTGCTCACTTTTTTCTGGTATTTTGTCCTCGCGTTTTCTGTTTATTTTATTTTATTGTTGAATGTTGCTCTTGTCGTGTTGATGTTGCTCTTGTCATGTTGATGTTGCTCTTGTCGTGTTGATGTTGCTCTTGTCGTGTTGATGTTGCTCTTGTCATGTTGATGTTGCTCTTGTTATGTTGATGTTGCTTTTGTCATGTTGATGTTGCTCTTGTTATGTTGATGTTGCTCTTGTCATGTTGATGTTGCTCTTGTCATGTTGATGTTGCTCTTGTTATGTTGATGTTGCTCTTGTTATGTTGATGTTGCTCTTGTCATGTTGATGTTGCTCTTGTCATGTTGATGTTGCTCTTGTTATGTTGATGTTGCTCTTGTCGTGTTGATGTTGCTCTTGTTATGTTGATGTTGCTCTTGTCGTGTTGATGTTGCTCTTGTCGTGTTGATGTTGCTCTTGTTATGTTGATGTTGCTCTTGTCGTGTTGATGTTGCTCTTGTTATGTTGATGTTGCTCTTGTTATGTTGATGTTGCTCTTGTCATGTTGATGTTGCTCTTGTTATGTTGATGTTGCTCTTGTCATGTTGATGTTGCTCTTGTTATGTTGATGTTGCTCTTGTCATGTTGATGTTGCTCTTGTCATGTTGATGTTGCTCTTGTCATGTTGATGTTGCTCTTGTCATGTTGATGTTGCTCTTGTCATGTTGATGTTGCTCTTGTCATGTTGATGTTGCTCTTGCCATGTTGACGGCGTGGAGCGTCTGTGTTGTGTGATGTTACTGTCCTTATGTACTTGAGGTAGCATGGGTCAAGCCTCAGCTCTTGGCTGCCGACTCTCACCTGGCATACGATTGGTATACAACTGGCCGAGCCTATTAGGCTATGTAATATCCAGCTGAAGAATGGAGTTCCCCCCCCCTTCATTATTCATTCTATTTGTTCACTAATGTGTGTGTGTTGTGTGGTGTTGTGTGTGTGTGTGTGTGTGTGTGTGTGTGTGTGTGTGTGTGTGTGTGTGTGTGTGTGTGTGTGTGTGCTGGTTCAGCATATATTATTCATTCCATTGACAAATTCGATCTGCCTTTGATGAGTTTTTGCATCTTGAGTAGCTATTTGTGGACTCATCACAGTGTTGCATTCATCGGCTCTTTACCCCACAATGGTGATCCATGAGGCATACAGCTTCTTGTCCCCCCCCCCCCCGCGGCAGATGCTGTCTGATCTCCCTCAGAGGTCTTCCCCAGAGGTAAGAGCCTCCCCCGGTCACCACACAAGATGCTCAGCCCATCACTCAACACTCTTAAAGACTTGACAAATATAAATGTACTTATTGAACATATCCACAAGAGTCTTGATAAGGATTCGAACTTATGCCCTGGTGTTCCCAGGCGCGCTCTAGTCCACTGCACCACAACATGGTAAAACAAATTGCAATTTCTTGCGACCTGGAATGTACTTATTCGTGTTGTCGGGGACAGGAAGCCTGTGGCCTGTCTTAGTCCTCTCCTCTAGGGCCAACTACTCGCCTACTCTAGTTTACAACCTTCAACAGCTGCCAAGTTCCGGGATATCTGTTGTATTACTAGGTGAAGAGACGCATCAGATGAAAGGAAACGTACCCAACCGCTTCTGTCCTGCTTAGCGACTGAACCAGACTTCATTGTGTTTAAACAACAGGGTTTTTGTATAAATAAATGCAGAATGACTAAGGAACAGAATCAATCATATAAAAAGACTTGGATAGGAGGCAAGCCTGCAGTTGGGGCCGGGAGCTGAGGACCGGCTTGAGTAGACTGAGCGTCGTTACAGCGAGGGGGGGGGTTATACTGTGGGGGGTTATACTGTGGGGGGGGGGAGGGGTCTCTGCTATACTCGCATACCTGAGACGCCTCACAATGTTGCAGACAAGATGAGAATGACAACTCCTGCGCGTCGGGATGCCACAGCGTCCCGGTGCAACATGTCAACATTACACACACACACACACACACACACACACACACACACACACACACACCACACACACACACACACACTCAACATGTAAAGTGTAAACCACCTAATAACCGTTCGACTGTCCGGAAGTGTGTCCAGTTTGATGCTCCTTGAGGTTACCTAGCGATGATTTCGGGGCTCAACGTCCCCGCGGCCCGGTCCCCGACCAGCCTCCTGGTCGCTGGACTGGGTCAACCAGGCTGTTGCTCACGTCCTTCCGTCACATGTGTAACAGGTGATCAAGGAACTGGACGAGATACTCACCTAGTTGTAATCACGTAGAATGAGCTGTAGTAAAGATCCTGATACTTATATCTGGAACTTGTAGTATCAAGACATCTAATGCTAGTCTTCACCTTTATCTTACCCATTCCTCTCCCCCGTCCCATCCTTATCCTGACCCCTTCCCCCCGTCCCATCCTTATCCTGACCCTTACCTCCCGTCCCATCCTTATCCTGACCCTTACCTCCCGTCCCATCCTTATCCTGACCTTACCTCCCGTCCCCATCCTTATCCTGACCCTTACCTCCCGTCCATCCTTATCCTGACCCTTACCCCCGTCCCATCCTTATCCTGACCCTTACCTCCCGTCCCATCCTTATCCTGACCCTTACCCCCGTCCCATCCTTATCCTGACCCCTTTCAAGTGCTATATAGTCGTACTATTGTGTGTGTGTGTGTGTGTGTTTTTGCTATTTGTATTTATTATTTATGTCTGCAGAATCGAGCTATTAGCTCTTGGACCCCGCCTTTCTAACTAATCTATTTCCTCTTATGTTTACTACATATATATGTAACACCACAGGAAGCAGCCCGTAGCAGCTGTCTTACTCCCAGGTACCTATTTACTGCCAGGTGAACAGGGGCATCAGAGTGAGAGAAACTGCAATTGTTTCTGCCTCGGCCGGAATCGAACCCGGCCCATAGACTACGAACCTCGGCCCTAGATTCTAAGAATTAAGAATTTCTCCATTCGAACTCCACGTGGCCGAGGATCACCCCAAGCATACAAGATACTCTAACCACCTCACCAATGATCGTTTGGTTAGGTTGAATTGGTCGAGGTTAGAAAAGGTTTTACAATTCGTAGTCACTTATGTAGACGTGACTATTACACACGGTAAATGCTCTCCTGGAGGACACGGACTCCTTAAGAAAGATTACAGATAACTCGTTGAAAGACTTGAAGAAGTTACAGGCTGGCTGTATCTGGCTGTATCTATGAAGTGGCGGCAGAGTTCAACTCGAGCAAGTGCACATTAATGACGCTTGGCACACGAGGCCAGACTCAAGGAGCGAAATGGAGACAGAAAGCCTCACTGTATCGAGCATGAAACAATACTCGAGACAGTAGACTCGTTTCGGAAGAGACGGTAGAGATAGTAGACTCGTTTCGGTAGAGACGGTAGACCTTTGAGGTATACTAGTCCCTCACTTGAGGGAAAGATACACCAGATATAGTGTCACCACACTACCGTGGACATAAACATGTCATTCACCTGGGCACTAGGAAGCTCGAACCCCCCCAACCCGACGCCTGGGAGACAGAAGCCCTATCCACCTTTCATATCAAGGTGGACAGAACTTGTCTCCCATCAGTGAGGTCGATGGGTCGAATCTCAGTGTGCCCAATTACAGAGAGAGCACTGAATGAACCAAACCTCACCTCACACGCAGGTATTGACAAGGTAAGACACAAGAGGAGCTTTGACCTGGGCGACGACCTCTCGCTGGGATACAGTACAACCACCTCAACACCCACTTGCTCACACCTTCCTCTCACACACATTACAAAACCAGAGGGAGACACGTAAATAAATAACAGCCCGAGGAGAGAGAGAGAGGAGAGAGAGGATAGAGAGAGAGAGAGATGGAGAGAGAGAGAGGAGAGAGTTTTTTAATGAGAGAGAGAGAGAGAGAAAGAGAAACCCAGCCCTTCCCTAGAGAAAGAGCCACAAATAGCCGCCCCCAAAACACTGTACTCTATTCAGGCCTAACTACCGCACACCACACTCCCTCTCCAGAGAAAACACACGCACACCCACCACACAAACACTACACACACACACACACCCCACATCACCACACCACACACACACGACACACACACACACACACAGTACACATCAATAACACACAGCTGGCGTGCCTGGCCGCAATCGTGGAGCCTCTGAAGTTATATGACAATCATTTACAAATCCATTTCACAGGTGTGCGTGTAGCTGCGTCTGGACCCCCAGTTCGAGCCCCCTCTCCGCCCCCCCCCCCACACCATCGAACTTCCCCCAGTCCTTTCCTTCCTCCTCCTTGTGGCAGATCTTCCTACCTCGCTCCCTCCTCTCACTGCAAATGTCGCTACCCTGCCCTTTTCGTTACCCAGTTTCTTGTTCCCTCCTGGTGTGCAGTAGCCCATGTGGCCCTCCGTACTCCGTATTATCTATACCGACCTGCTGTATTACCACTGTATAATTCTACCCGAGGGTGTTCGGCACCTTAGCTCCATCGCTCGGCTCGGTCGGGCTCTGTCCGGGGGCCCAGATTTATTAATTCATCTCTTGTCCATTACTACTCCGGACATGTATGGTATGTGGATCTGAGATTATATAAAGCTCTTGTGTGAGAGTGCTGCGTGGGGGGTGTGTATACTGTATAGTTTGTGTTGTATGTGTGATCGTGTGTGTACTCACCTAGTTGTGCTTGCGGGGGGTTTGAGCTCTGGCTCTTTGGTCCCGCCACTTACCGCCAATCAACTGGGTCAGATTCCTGAGAATACTGGGCTCTATCATATCTACACTTGAAACTGTGTAGGAGTCAGCCTCCACAACATCACTGCCTAATGCATTCCATCTGTTAACTACTCTGACACCTCAAAAGTTCTTTCTAACGTCTCTGTGGCTCATTTGGGTACTAGTTTCCACCTGTGTCCCCTTGTTCGTGTTCCACCCGTGTTTAAACAGTTTCTCTTTGTCTGCAACCCTATCAATTCCCTGAGAATTTTGTAGTTTGTTATCATGTCTCCCTTTACTCTTTCTGTCCTTCCAGGGATGTGAGTTTCAGCTCTTTAGCCTTTCCTCGTAGCTCATGTCCTCTCAGTTCCCGGACGCAGTCTGGTGGCATAACCTCTGAATCTTCTCTACTTTGTCTTGTGTTTAACTAGATATAGACTCCAGAGCTGGAGCTGCATTACTCAGGATTGGTCTGAATAAGTGTGATTACAAGTGTCTCGAACGATTCTTTACATATTTCAGGAGTTCTAAAGGCAGTTCTTATGTTGGCCAACTCATGCATATGCCGCGAGGATATCCTTTTGATGTGGGCTCTGGGTGAGAGGTTCGGTGTGATATCACTCCCAGATCCTTCTCTGCTAACTGATCTTGTAGTATTTCACCTCCAAGAATGGTACCTTGTTGTTCAGCCTTTCTGCTCCTTTCGCACTAATTTTCATTACTTTGCACTATCCTGAGTTGAACTTTAGTAGCCATTTTCTAGACCATTCCTCCAGCCTGTCCAGGGTCTCCTGTAGTCACTGTCTATCATCTCTGTCTTGACTCCTTTCATAATTTTGGCATCATCAGCAAACATAAGAAGGAATGAGTCTATACCCTCTGGAAGATCGTTTACATATATTAGAAACGAGTATGGGTCCAAGTACAGAGCCGTGGACCCCGCTGGTGACAATCTTCCCACTCTGAGGTCTTCCCCCTCACAGTTACTCGCGGTTTCCTGTTGCTTACTACTCCCTTATCCACTGGAGCACCTTACCTTTTACTCCTGCCATGTTGCTCCAACTTTCGTACAGCCTTTTATGAGGTCTTTGGCAAAAGCTTTCTGACAGTCCCAAGAAAATTGCAGCGTGCCCACCCTTCTCTTTCTTGCCACTAACTTTTGTTGCTTGGTCATAGAATTCTATTAACCATGTGACGCACGATTTACCATCACTGAACCCATGCTGGTGGTGTTTATAAAACTATTTTTCCTCTAGGTGCTCTACAAGCCTTTTCCTCACAATCTTCTCCATCACCTTGCATGGGAAATGTGATGTACGTTCTTACCTAATTGTGCTTGCGGGTTGAGCTTTGGCTTTTGGTCCGCCTCTCCAACTGTCAATCAACTGTGTACCAGATTCCTGAGCCTATTGGGGCCTATCATATCTACATTTGAAACTCCGTGTCATGAAGAGCAGCCTCCACCACATCACTTCCTATACATTCCATTTACTAACACTCTGACACTGAAAAA
>WNGS01160006.1:0-26702 GCA_020271785.1 Procambarus virginalis
GATCCAAACAATTTCTTCTTAAGGTCAGATATAACACAAACAAGGAATAACAGTTTCAAGCTCAACAAGCCACAATGTAGGACTAAAAATAGGAGATGCTTTTTCACCCACAGGGTTATAGACTCTTGAAACTGCCTACCTACAGAAGCTTTAAATGCCAAAATTTTAATTTTAAAATCCAGCTTGAAAAAAAATCAGCAGGACAAATGGGGAGACCTTTGACAAGCCACTGGCTTCCTGTCCTTGTCGAGGCCACTAGAGTGTTAATAGCCCTCGGATAAATTCAAGTGTCCCAGGCTGGCCTACTCTAGGCTCCCACACTGAGGATGGCTGCAGGTGTCACAGTCTCCCACACTGAGGATGGCTGCAGGTGTCACAGTCTCCCACACTGAGGATGGCTGCAGGTGTCACAGTCTCCCACACTGAGGATGGCTGCAGGTGTCCCAGTCTCCCACACTGAGGATGGCTGCAGGTGTCCCAGGCTCCCACACTGAGGATGGCTGCAGGTGTCCCAGTCTCCCACACTGAGGATGGCTGCAGGTGTCACAGTCTCCCACACTGAGGATGGCTGCAGGTGTCCCAGGCTCCCACACTGAGGATGGCTGCAGGTGTCCCAGTCTCCCACACTGAGGATGGCTGCAGGTGTCACAGTCTCCCACACTGAGGATGGCTGCAGGTGTCACAGTCTCCCACACTGAGGATGGCTGCAGGTGTCCCAGGCTCCCACACTGAGGATGGCTGCAGGTGTCCCAAGCTCCCACACTGAGGATGGCTGCAGGTGTCACAGTCTCCCACACTGAGGATGGCTGCAGGTGTCCCAAGCTCCCACACTGAGGATGGCTGCAGGTGTCCCAGTCTCCCACACTGAGGATGGCTACAGGTGTCCCAGTCTCCCACACTGAGGATGGCTGCAGGTGTCCCAGTCTCCCAAATCTTCCCATAGTAGAAAAACAGCATGTCAAGGATTTGGGAATAATGATGTCCGACGATCTAACGTTTAGGGAGCATAACCAAGCAAATATCGCATCAGCCAGAAAAATGATCGGATGGATTACGAGAACTTTCAAATCCAGGGATCCCATCACAATGGTTGTACTCTTCAAGTCACTTGTGTTGTCCCGTCTCGAGTACTGCTCAGTACTCACTTCCCCCTTCAGAGCAGGAGAGATTGCTGAAATAGAGGGAATACAGAGAACATATATGGCACGCATAGACGAGATAAAACACCTAAATTATTGGGATCGTCTCAAAGCTCTCCAAATGTACTCTCTAGAAAGGAGACGAGAGAGATACCAAATAATATACACGTGGAAAATACTGGAGGGCCAGGTCCCAAATCTACACAGTAAAATAACAACGTACTGGAGTGAACGATATGGAAGAAAATGCAAGATTGAACCAGTGAAGAGCAGAGGTGCCATAGGCACAATCAGAGAACATTGTATAAACATCAGAGGTCCGCGGTTGTTCAACGTCCTCCCAGCGACTATAAGAAATATTGCCGGAACAACCGTGGACATCTTCAAGAGAAAACTGGACTGTTTCCTAAGAGAAGTCCCGGATCAGCCGGGCTGTGGTGGGTATGTGGCTCTGCGGGCCGCTCCAAGCAACAGCCTGGTGGATCAAACTCTCACAAGTCGAGCCTGGCCTCGGGCCGGGCTTGGGGAGTAGAAGAACTCCCAGAACCCCATCAACCAGGTATCAACCAGGTATCAACTCCCACACTGAGGATGGCTGCAGGTGTCCCAGGCTGGCCTCCTCCAGGCTCCCACACTGAAGACACCTGTAGGTGTCCCAGGCTCCCACACTGAAGACGGTGAAGGGTTGAATATAATGAACCAGCATTGAATGTAATGAAGCACCAATTTCTGGGTGAGCCCCTGGTTGCTCCCTGAAACTATAATGCTGATATAGTGCAAAACTATTGTGTGCCAGTGCTATCTCATTCGCCCCATCTTTCCCATTGTTTTGGGGAGGAGGGAGGCAGACCGGTTCAGCCGGCTTCTCCACCCTCAGCTCTATGATGACAGGACATGCTGCCCCTGACACCCTGGAAAAGGGAGGGCGTTGGGGGCACCAGGGCTCACCCAGAAAGTGTCATTTCATTGCCACTGAATGCTGATTTTCTGGAGGGAGCCCTTTGTGGCTCCCTGAAGATACCTACCCTCAGAGAAAAAAATAAGAGGACTTACCAGGAAGGAGGGAGCACCATAGGTATCACAAAGAAGAGGAAAACACAGGCCACAACACATGGCCCAAGGTCACACAAGGTTGACAAGGAGGAGGAACATTCACAAGATACCTGGCTGCCAGGACCATGTTTGACTGCCAAAACCCCAGTGCCCAAATATTGGCCCAAAACATATTGGCAAACACAGCCGAGAGAGCGGCAAATTTCCGAACATCATGGGCATAAGGGTAGACTTAGGCTGGCTAGACTTAACAATCCTGTGTACGACGTGAAGAAAATGAGCCCTGGAACAGGGAAACTGGATCAACCCACAAGAAGTTCACAGAAGCAGAATCTGTGGCACAAGATAGCAGTGCGTAGCCACCAATGAACATCACATGATGCACCCTCGGCTGAACTAACCAAGTATCCACCACCAGCAGACCCCTCTGAAAGCAACTGACGCATTCTTCTCTAGAAAAGGAGCCAGCTGCAGATGAACAAAACGACCCCCAGGGCCGAAAGAACAAAACCACCGACACTGATGGAGAGTATGAAGCTCACCCGCATGACAACCAGAGGCGTGAGAAAGCAAAACAAAGCCTTACGAAACCAATCACATACCAAAGGGGACGCAGTAAAGCAAGTAGAGCAAAGGAACAAAGAAGAGAACGCTGTCCAAAGACCAAGCAGGGTCGGGAGATGCATGAGCAGGCCGGAGGTGGAACAGAACCCGAGAATGCTTACGAAATCGGGCTGAGGAAGTATCGACTGCTGAATGCAAGCTAAAGGGGCTCCGCCAGCACCACATAATATGAGGTGACACTGTTTGCATAAGTTGCTGATCCAGAAAAGGCCAAGAAAGGAAAGACAGGACAACAGAAACTGACACCGAAGAGGAACGATGAATGGGTGGAAATGGCAAAAAGCATTCCAGGAGACTTCATATTATTGCCAAGAGAAGGACTGCTGGTGGATACCAACAAACCAACTACCTAATCACTATAGAGATGGTTATAAACATACATCAGAAATTCCAGATGTGAAGATTGGAGGAAAACGCAGAACCAGCAAGATACGTCACCGGACCGATTTACTGAAAGAGGCAGAGCTGTAGGAAAATAGGCAGGTTTGGGCACTGAACAAACAGCGTCTGAAACCAAGGGTGAGGCGACCACCAAGGCTGAATCGGCCACCAAGAACCCAGAAGGACCCTGTAGGACTCCAATTTTGCCAGGACTTTGAGCAAGAGGCATCCACTGTGAGAGCTGAGGCAGTTGGGGAATGGCGCTGTGACCAGGCCGGCATGAAGAGATCCACGTCCAGGCCCTGGAACATCTGGCAAAGCCAAAGGAAGGAGTTGGCATCGATGGTCAACCCTTTGGAAATGGGATGAAACCAAGAAAGACTGTCAGCCCAATCTGTCCTACAAAGAACGTCACAGTTTGCTCGTATGCGTTACACAAGGCAAAAAATTTGTGTAATAGAAAATAGAAGTGGCTCACGAAAGTGACGTATCGTTCCGTTTTCTGTTTTGGGTCCTCTGGTAGAGTAGAAGAAGACACTTTAAACTGACCATTTTCTTGACGTTGGGAATCCTTAGGAGGATGGGCTGGTCAGCCAGGATGTTGGACATTACGTGGATATGGAGAGCCAAACCCCTGGGAAATCAGAAGATAAACTATATGTATAGTCCAGCTCCAAGGAGAAGAGGAGCTGGATTCCTCTTCTCTTGACGTTGCTGCATCTGCAACCTCTTCACTGCAATTTTACTGTGAACGGAGTCAATTACCACTTCAAGTCAGACTATCAAAATCAACAATGTGCCAAAGCATAGGCCAATTATGGTTCTAGTGGCTGATTTATGTTGAGCAGTTATCGGCTTGAGATAGTATTATAACAGAACCCTAGATGCAGATTTGGATAGATGGCTTTGTCAGTATTAAAATATAAAACTAAATAAAAAATCATGCTTAATATTTATTTTTCAGATTGAATAAGCTGTATTAAACAGTTTCCAATACAGGCATTCCATGTAAATCAAATACTACTAAAGCTATTAGCATGCCTTTAATCTATTCAGCCGAAGTTTTTCACCAGGCAAGTCTCCTCCTAGGAGATCTGTTTCACTTTCAAGTTTAAAAAGAGAATCTGATAAGACTGGTCAAGATATCTCTCATGATTTCAGCAAGATTAAACTCAGTATTGGTGGACAGAATGCAACTTTTGAAGATGGAGAATGGATCTCGGGTAAGATGTACAGTATATCATAACTGCACTTTTTTTGTAGTCAGTATAATTGACTCTATCCCTCTTGGAAAGTGTACACATCAAATCACTTTCTTGTTTTAACATTGAAATACTGTACTCATTTGTACTGTATTATTAAACATTTAATGCAAATTGTTCAGTATACAGTACATATAAAAAAAAATTATCAAGTTTTTTATTTAATACCATAGTCTGTTAATTTCTCATCTAAATCACATATGCAAATATTAGGAGGAGGATCAAGAGGTCGTATGAATAATCGTGAGGTAGCACGACTTCAACAGCAAAATCAGACACTGCTGGAGGAGAATAACTTGCTGAAACTCAAGGTGGAGCTGCTGCTTGATATGGTAAGCATTCTGGTGTAAAATATTGTGTGCTAAATTGTAAAGGTAATTATTATCTAAAATCAAGTGTTACACATATATATGGTTTTTCTGGGGGGAGCCCCAGTGGCTCCCCAGAGCTATCCAGGCTGATATGAATATATTAGACTTTGGCATCAGTTAATGTGCATAGAGTTCTAAGCCTACCGGGAACCACGAGCCAGAACTTGGCCCCTTCAGAAAGGCACGAGGAGCAATGGCTTATAGAAACCCTCGTGCGATTGGAAGCAGCCTATGTCCGCCATCGACCAAGTCAGGCACCCAGAAAGGTAAGCTCCTCAAAACAAACCTCTATTCTGGTTAACATTGCTTCTGAAAGCCAAACTAGTGGACTGAACTCTCCAAATGAAAATGAGCAAATGAGCATGATGTCACCACGTCACTGCACTGCTGTCTGCGCAACCCCCACCTCCCTGGAAGGGGGAAGGGGGAGCCCCAGATCCTCATGCCGGCTACCTACACCCCAGTTCTTCGGCAGATGTGATTGGCAACGGTTGTGTGTCTCTGGCTCCTGTTTCTTGTCTCCAGCTCTGTGCCTTGTGGTGTGGGCTGTGTCCTTGGTAGTGTGCGAGCCAGGAGTAATTTCACAGGTACTCGGGCTGCATGTGCCTAGGGGTCACCTTCCCTAGGTGCCCTGTAAGTACCAGTACTGCCCTTGGGGTTTAGGTCCACCTTCCACATGTCACCTTGGGATCTGCCTCCGCTGTGTCTTTTGCTGCTTGGTGATTGACCGCCCATGTAGTCAGCTGGGGTGTTCATGCTTCCCTGTTTTGCCTCTGGGTAGGGGGTAGTTTCCGTCACTGGTTGGGTCACAGGGTGCTGTGCAGCTAGTTATTACCTCTCATAGCGGCCGACTCTGTTCTGCCTGGGTACGTTGTCCTCTTGCGGGTTTTATTTTTGTTTTTGTATTTCCTACCTGGCAGGGAGGTCTGCCTTTGATTGGTCACACTCTATTGTGTGACCACTTTGGTGGTTTTCTGCTAGGCCCCCATGAGTGTACATGTTCCAGGGGTTTCAGCTATAGCTTTTGCTCAGTACTTTTGGGCAGCCGGTTAGCAGTACCCTGCCTGGGCTTCCCTGAGCGGAATAACATGGATAAGGGCCCTGGGAAACCCCAAGGGGCTCTGTGGTCCAATGGATGCAACTCCTGGGGTCCCCTCTCGCTTCTTGCGAGTTTGATGGTTGCTCTGTGTTCCCTTGTCTCAGGGTGACACTCACCGGTGTGCCTCCGTCATGCTGCCTGTTGGGTCGGTGACACATTCGACCCGATGTCTTACGAGTTTTGTTGCTTGTTCATACTCCAGTTCACCCAGATCGATGATCATGATGTGCAGGTGCAGGAGCTTCAGTGTTGCATGCTCGATTTAGGTTCTGCAGCACGCTAGGTTGGTTGCTACCCCGGATGCCCCGAGACTGCCCTGCTTTGGTTATAGGGACCCAAACTTGGGGGGTTATTAGTCGCCTCGACTTTGGTTTTGTATGCACCCCCTTGCCCTTCCCATTCTGTTGTGCATTCTGGGCCTCTCCCCTTGCTTCTGGTTTCGAAGCATCTAAGGCTTCAGAGTCAGGGCAGGGTTTAGTTGGTGTTTGAGACTTGCAGTTTTGGGGAAGTCCCCTTCCGGAGTGGCGACGGAGGCATTCGAACCTGGTCCTCCAGCCGGAACTTCTTGGTCTGACAAGTGATTCTGACTTTAAGAGGATGTGGAGGCGCTTGGGGCCACTTCTGGGTCTGGTGTGTTGGCCTCGGCGGTGCATGCGTCGTCTGCGCTCTTGAAGCTGTTTGTGCCGATTCTGCGGTATGTGGTGTTGCTGCTTTTTGCTTCCCGTCTCATGTGTGGCTGGCAGTGCCTGCTTCTTCTTTGGAATCTGCTTGGACCCTAGCTCTTAGGCTTTCTTCGCGTTTTCCCCGTTGCTGTTTGCATTGTCTGCGGTGATGCAGTATCGGCAGGCAGCTTCGTCTAGCTGCCGTCCCATGTCAAACTTGTTGGTTCTCCAGGGGTCCGTGGGGGGGGGGTCTTCCTGGAAGGGCCGTCCTAGGGAGGCTTGTGGTTCCTCCTGTCGTGGTGGGCCAGTGGTGCCATTTTCAATGCCTGTGCAGCCTTCGAACCCGTCTTCGTCTGGTCGGTGCGGTGATTTCTCTGCAATGGTGGAAGGCTCGCTCTCTTTGCCCACGCCTGGTCCCACGATTCGTTAGCCTTTCAGGTTGTTTCGTGCGGCCTGCAGTGGCATTGGGTGGCTCTTCCTCCTTCGGGGGGTTCGGGGTTGGCGGGGCAGGTCTCTTCTCCTGTGCTCAGTCAGGTCATCTCGGAGTGGGTTCATTTGGGTGTGGTCAAAACGACTTCCAGCCTGCTCATGCACCACCTGAGCCATTGGTCGTTGGACCAGGTGCTCTCTTTTTCTCTCTCTCCTCAGTTTGTGATGGCCCCTTTNTCTTGTTACACCCTATGCCCTGGAAAAATACAGATGACTTCCTGTTGGATAAGTAACCCCTGATCCAACAAAGAAGCCGACCACCAACATTCATTCTTGCAAGCTCGCTCAAGATAACATGTCTATTTGCAATATCAAAGGCAGACTTAAGATCTAGGAAAGTGGTATATGACTTTTCAGTGTGCAGGGTAAGAAAGATGGTGATGCAATGATGCACACTCCTCATGCATGAAGCCATATATCTGGGGGGATAGCATGGTTCTTATTCTATGGAGGAGACGGTTAGGACCATTCTCTCGAATGTTTGCAAATGCAGCTAGTAAGGGAAATTGGGTGGAAAGCATTCTCTTGATTTGGCTTGGGAATTGGAATGATTATACTGTTGGTCCAAGAGATAGGAAGTTCCCCAGTAACATAGCTCATATTATACAGCTCAAGCAGGGGATTCCCTGGTACTAAAGGGAGCAGACGCAATATGTCATAAGTGATACCATCTTCACCGGGGGATGTGGCTTTGCCTTTGTTTAGGGCCGCGAGTAATTCAAACTCAGTGAATGGCACGTTGCATTCATCTTCCTTGTGGAGCATGAAGTCAACGAGCCTTTCTCGATCTCCGTAACCAGCATTTAATCTGAACTGTATGTCTGGGGGAAGATTATTGAAGCTAGAGATGGTTGCCCAAGCATCGACTAACTCGTTTGCTCTGTGTAGAGGGTGAGGGTGTGCTACTTGGCCGATCTTATCGCCTTTAATTCTTTTAATATCCTTCCATGCCTGGCTGAGGGGGGTGTCAGAGTTGAGACTGTTAACAAAAGTTTCCCAGTTATCTTGCCTGAGCTCTGTCATGCGCACCCTCGCCTTGGCTAGGGCTCTCTGAAAGAGCTTGAGCATTGCTGGCATACGTGTTTCCCTATATGCAAGTCCAACTCGTCTGGCAGTGCGTTTCAAAGTACGCAGTTTGGGGTCATTGTAATAGGCATGACGTTTATTACCTTTCATGTCGTTCCGGCTATTGGATGGTGCAGGGAGCCGACCTAAAGGGTCAGCAAACATCTGAATGCTCTGTACTAGATCGTCGTTAAATGTGGGCGAGGTGCCCGCTGGCCGCAGAAGAAACTTATCGAGGTAATGGAATGACGTCTTGCCTGACGTAGGTGTGGAACGGATCACTTTTCCACCTGCCGACTGCTCTCATTGCTGCCGGCGCCAGGCCATCCTTGGACATCCGAGTGGCCCTGCCGATTCTGGAGGAGTGCAGAGCGTAATCGTTTGGAGGCAGGCCTAGTGCTCGAACGGCGGCACAGAGCACCCATGTGAAATCTTGTCTGGTGACCGGGAAGCCCGATTCGCCCAGGAAGATAGGTCCTGGTCCCAAGCCCCGTCGTCTTAAGTAGTTCGCCATGGCACGTACCGGGCAGTACTTGCTGTAGGGGTCTGCACTCAGGGTTAAAGTGGGGGTACGCCCTGCACTGTGCTTGTAGGAGGCAAACGCGATGTCGATCCCCGTCCGCGAAACGTTAACTGGTCCAAGCGTAGTGTGTGTTGCCCCTTCCCCGTATAGGTCACCTCCCCTAGCCGGAGGCAGGCTTAGAAGGCGAGGGAGAAGAGCGCTCGGTAGCAGGTCCCCCGGTATGACTGTCGTGGCGAATTGCAGTTTGCCGATAATCCCCTGCAGGTCCCGCAGGGGAAGGCTCTCGGCCCGCAGAGCATCTTCCACTGCGGTCATGTACTTCGTCCTCTTGTCGTCCGGCAGCCTTGTCTCCATACGTCGGGCGTCGATTTCAAGTCCAAGGAAGGTGAGGCAGGGGCGGGGGCCCGCAGTCTTGTGGGGGGCCAGGGAAACGCCTAGGCGCTCACAAAGGGCAATGAACACCCGCAAGCTCCGCAAGCACTCGTAGGTAGAACTCACGCAGATGAAATCGTCCAGCACCTTCACTGCATCCCGCACGCCGAACTTCTCCACGAGGATCCATTGCAGGGCGTCGGAGAACGTCTCGAAGATCCTGCAGGAATGTGCCGCCCCCATGCTGAGCATTTTTTCATAGTAGTACCGCCCTCCGTGGGCGAAGCCGAGTAGGTGGTAGTCGCTGGAGTTGACCGGGACGATCCGTAAAGCCTCTGCTATATCACATTTTTGCCAAGTGCGCCCCCGGCGAGCGTCTGACCACCAAGGCCACGCGTCGTTGATGGACTGGTAGGTCTCAGTTGTCGTCTCCCGCGGGATGTTGGCGTTGACGCTCTCGGAGGTATAGGGGTAGCCGAGGATGTGGAGTAGCCTGTATTTCCCGCGGCGTAGACTTTTCTCTCGGCCTATAGGAGAACACTTGAAGTTCTCAAATGGGGGGACCTCGAAGGGGCCCGCTATGCGCCCCAGGCTCAGTTCCCCGTCTAGCATAGGTACTAGGAAAAGCATCAAGCGCATCTGCGTCCACTGGCGTTGTGACGTGTCTTTCTTCCTGCTCTTGTCCTGAGTGGGCGACGGGAACGATTCTCCTTGGCGGCGGCGACTCGAGGCTTGGCCTGGGGGCACGGGCAGTAGGCAGGATGTCGCTTGTGGCAGTGCGGCAGAGTGCTTGAAGGTGCAGGAGGGGACAGAGCAGCCTGCCCCGGTTGCGTGGAAAGCGTAGCAGTATCCCGGTGGTAGCCCGTAGGCCCGTGCAGTAGAGTGAACGTTCGGCTGGGGAGGCGGCGGCGCGAGGCCCCACCTGAAACTGCTCCTGCGCTGCACGTTGTACGGGCCGAATCTCCAGGTCGAGTCTTAGAGCGGTCCAAGGGCAGCCCGACCTCTCCTTGTCCCACCTGAGTGCCTCGTCGTACCACATCCAGTCACCGCGGAGGTTGCGCTTCATGGACTTCACGTAGCGGACATGAGTGAAAAGCGCCCAACCCTCGGCGGGAAGTCGCACGGGGGGGTAGAAATAGCCTAAGCTACTCTATCCCTTTGAGATGTATTTCTTGCTTATCTCAATAAACATACTTGACTTGAGTCGCTCGAGGTAGATTGAAGCTAAGATGTCGAAGCCGTGCCCCCACTGCTCCAGCGTCAGAGGCGGCAAGTTCTTAGTGGATAACTGGGCCTCAGAGGGAGTGGCATGGCGTGACCCCGAGGGCCTGGCATTGCATTCGTAAGCCAGCAGCTCGCGCCAGTCGATGTACTTGTTTGCCCAGACTTTCTCTCTTAGGGCCAGTGGGACGTGCTCACCTAGCATGTTGACAGTGTTGCCACGCGTCCCCCAGAGCTGCCCTACCCAAGGACTAGAGGTAGTAGGGAACGAGCTCTCTCGGTGGTACTCGTCGTTGGGGGACATGCCGGAAGAGCTGTGTCGCCGCCTTGTCGTGTGGCTCCTCGCCCTTGACCGTGGGCAGCGTGCGGGTAGGCCGGTTCGTGAGGGCGTCCGTGTTGTCCGCTCCGCCAGGGTTCGAAATCTTCTGTCGTCTCGATTCAGGGGGGGGGGCGTCCGAGCCTGAGCAATGAGCGTCCGCAGCGTTGCCCAGTTGGCGGCCGGAAGTTGTGAGGGGTGGTCGGCCGCGTCCCCCGTGGCCATTCCGTTTGGGCGTGCATCGTGGATGTGGTCGCCGTCCAAGTCAGTGCCTCCCGAAGAGGCGTCCGTGGAAGAGGCGATGCGGGCGGGTTTCACCCTTGCCCTGGGCGGTTGCGTCCTAGCACCCCTTCGTCGCTGCCCTCTTGTTGACGCCGCCCTTGTCCTCTTCTTCACCGTGGGGTGGGTGGGCCGGCATCTCCGTACTGCGGATAGGGGAAAATTAAGTGGGCAGCCAGAGCAGGACAGGAAAGGAAACAAGGCTAGGCATGCAAACAATATTAAGGTAATAATATAGCCGTGTAAGCAAAGCATGGCAGGAAAAAAATAAATAACGAAGTGTAACCGTAAAACTAAATAAGGACATAAGTAAACTTAACAAGATTATTGAATAGACAGAGCGAAAAAGTAGGCAATAACACAGAACCAGAGATAAGTAAAATAAATAAATGTATATAAATAAAGTAAATAAACTCGGGAAACTAAAATTTATAAATAAACCTTAATTAGTTAATGAACTTTTAGAATAAACAAAACATAATCAGACAATAATTAATAACGAACTAAAATATAAAAAAGTAAAACTAAAATTAAAAGCCAGGACACAAGAAACTAAAATTAAAATGGATGAGGGCATAAGAAGTAAGTAGATTAAAACGTATGAACGGAATGATAAATAAACGATAAGTGTGTAGCGAGCAGAAGTATAGGCAAAAGGAAATTAAATAAAGTAAATAAATAACGAAGTGTAACAGTAAAACGGGGTAAGGACATAAGAAACTTAACAGAATTAAGAGTAGACGGGACAAGCGAAAAAAGTAGGCAATAGCACAGACCCAGAAATAAGTAAAATAAAATAAAGTGGAAATAAAATAAAGTAAATATACTCGGGAAACTAAAATAAATTTATAAATAAACCTTAATTAGTTAAAACTTAAAAAAAAAAATTAAAAAAAAATAGACATTAATTAAGTAAAGAACTAAAATAAATGTAGTAAATAAACTAAAATTAAAAGCCCGGACATAAGAACATTCATTGCCCGGACATTCATTGCTGTCTTCCTTTATGTGCTAGCCATTTGCTGTATTGTGCCTACCAAATTTTGTCAACTACCATTCAAGCTTTCATTGCAATCAATCTTAGCTACCTAAGTGCTTTATTATACTGTACCTACAATTTTCTCTCATCTTTTTTTTTTCTTTTTTCTTTTCTTGCCATGTAACTGTTATCATTTCTTTTTTATAATTTTTGCTAGTATTTACCTACTAAAAATTTTCTTAGATTAAGGACCTGCCCGAAACGCTGCGCGTACTAGTGGCTTTACAAGATTGTAATTACCATATTATATATTCTCACATTCCCAATGTACCTTCTTGTATATGAATAAATAAATAAATAAAAAAAAAATAAATAAAGAAAACTAATAAGAAAAAAAGATAAGGGCATAAGAAGTAAATAGAAGAATAACATATAAAACGGCATGATAAATAAATAAACGCAGAAGAGGGTAGCGGACGAGCAGACAAAGGCAAAAGTAAAATAAATAAAGGAAATGAATAACGAAGTGTAACAGTAAAATGGAATAAGGACAAAGTAAACTTAACGAAAGTAAGAATAGACGGGGAAAACGAAAAGTGTAGGCAAACACAGAACCGGAAATAAGAAATAAAATAAATAAATAAAATACAATAAAATAAATATGTAAATAAATAGTGTAAATAAAATACAGTAAATAAACTCGGGAAACTAAAATAAACTTATAAATAAACCTTAATTCTGGGCGGAGAGAAAAACAAACAGGAGCGGGGGGACCTTAATTTATTAATTAATGTTTACAGAGCGACTGCTGTACCACAATAAAAGAAATCGTAACATGACTGAGTAGCATGCCAGTACTGCAAAGATGCAACTAAGGGAATAAGTCATAGGACGTTAATCGTGCCTAGAGTCGGCTAGCCGAAGCAATGTTGCAGTACTCGCAAACAGCGTAATGCTATAATTAAAACAATACCAGAGATAATGAGTGGCACAGCCAGTACAGTATGATAAAATATATTCTGCATACGCAGAGGGCATAGGAATAATAATGAAGATTTTCATGGTAAAATAGCGTAATGCTATAATTAAACAATGCCAGAGATAAATGATTGGCACAGCCAGTACAGTATGGATAAAATATATTGTGCATACGCAGAGGGCATGAAAAATATTTAAGATTTTCCAGGGGTAATGACATGCTAGTGCCTAGTACATGTAAAGTCTGCAACCCCCAACTTGCACCAGTAGTGAGCACTGGACATATAGTAAGTAGCTGCGGGCAGCCCTAGACTTGGGGATCCGGCGCAGCACCCCCCCAAATTACTAAATTAAAGAGAAGCATAGGCGAACTATGTGGGGCTCGGAGAGCATAAGAAGTTCTGCAGTCAAGGGAGGAGGGCGGGTGTTTCGTGTGAAGCGTAGCGGAGCCGAGTGGAAAGAGGGAGAAACTGCTCGTGCGTTTGCTTAAATGTGCGCCCCCCCCACGGCGCGCGCAGCTCTCCTGAGCGCTGCGTATATGTTTATTCTCGCTCCCAGAATTCCCCCGCTTAATTTAAATTATGCAGGGGCCATTTCTGGGCGGAGAGAAAAACAAACAGGAGCGGGGGGACCTTAATTTATTAATTAATGTTTACAGAGCGACTGCTGTACCACAATAAAAGAAATCGTAACATGACTGAGTAGCATGCCAGTACTGCAAAGATGCAACTAAGGGAATAAGTCATAGGACGTTAATCGTGCCTAGAGTCGGCTAGCCGAAGCAATGTTGCAGTACTCGCAAACAGCGTAATGCTATAATTAAAACAATACCAGAGATAATGAGTGGCACAGCCAGTACAGTATGATAAAATATATTCTGCATACGCAGAGGGCATAGGAATAATAATGAAGATTTTCATGGTAAAATAGCGTAATGCTATAATTAAACAATGCCAGAGATAAATGATTGGCACAGCCAGTACAGTATGGATAAAATATATTGTGCATACGCAGAGGGCATGAAAAATATTTAAGATTTTCCAGGGGTAATGACATGCTAGTGCCTAGTACATGTAAAGTCTGCAACCCCCAACTTGCACCAGTAGTGAGCACTGGACATATAGTAAGTAGCTGCGGGCAGCCCTAGACTTGGGGATCCGGCGCAGCACCCCCCCAAATTACTAAATTAAAGAGAAGCATAGGCGAACCATGTGGGGCTCGGAGAGCATAAGAAGTTCTGCAGTCAAGGGAGGAGGGCGGGTGTTTCGTGTGAAGCGTAGCGGAGCCGAGTGGAAAGAGGGAGAAACTGCTCGTGCGTTTGCTTAAATGTGCGCCCCCCCACGGCGCGCGCAGCTCTCCTGAGCGCTGCGTATATGTTTATTCTCGCTCCCAGAATTCCCCCGCTTAATTTAAATTATGCAGGGGCCATTTCTGGGCGGAGAGAAAAACAAACAGGAGCGGGGGGACCTTAATTTATTAATTAATGTTTACAGAGCGACTGCTGTACCACAATAAAAGAAATCGTAACATGACTGAGTAGCATGCCAGTACTGCAAAGATGCAACTAAGGGAATAAGTCATAGGACGTTAATCGTGCCTAGAGTCGGCTAGCCGAAGCAATGTTGCAGTACTCGCAAACAGCGTAATGCTATAATTAAAACAATACCAGAGATAATGAGTGGCACAGCCAGTACAGTATGATAAAATATATTCTGCATACGCAGAGGGCATAGGAATAATAATGAAGATTTTCATGGTAAAATAGCGTAATGCTATAATTAAACAATGCCAGAGATAAATGATTGGCACAGCCAGTACAGTATGGATAAAATATATTGTGCATACACAGAGGGCATGAAAAATATTTAAGATTTTCCAGGGGTAATGACATGCTAGTGCCTAGTACATGTAAAGTCTGCAACCCCCAACTTGCACCAGTAGTGAGCACTTGACATATGGTAAGTAGCTGCGGGCAGCCCTAGACTTGGGGATCCGGCGCAGCACCCCCACTCCGCAGGCCAGCAAAGCCGGTCCCCCACAATTAGTTAAAAACTTCAAAATAAACATAAAATTAGACAAACTTAATAAAGAACTAAAATAAATATGGTAACTAAACTAGATTAAAAGCCAGAACAAAGTAAACTAATAATAAAAAGGAATAAGGGCATAAGAAGTAAGAGAACAAGAATGTAAAAACGGAATGAAGATAAATAAACGCATAAGTGGGGAGCAGACGAGCCGAATGAGCCGCAGGAAGCCATACCAAATGTCATACCTTACCTTACCTTACCTTACCTCATGCTTTAGTTATTTTTTTTTAGGTTCTCCTGTGACATTAAATATCCCGTGTCCAATTTATTTACTTCCTTTTGTTTTTTTTTGTTGTTTTGTGTATGTTTTTCTTTCAGAGAATTCCCTTGTAAATTTTTTTTTTTGACAGAGAAATTGTTGTTTGGTTGATTTTCTATTATGTCATGGATGTCCATTTTATTCTGTATACTCTTACAAAAAAATATGACTACTATTCTAGTAGTCACATTTTTTTTTCTCTGAAGGGGGGAGGAGTGTTACGACTCTGGGTTCTTTAGAGGGAAACCAGAGGTCAAAATTTGAGCTTATTGAGCTACCATAGAGTAAAAACGCATTGCGAGTCATTTTGTCGTATCTTCCCTGCCAGTCGTAAGATTAGTCTTGTCTCTCGAAGAGTATTTAAAGATTGAGCTTGGGGTTGATTATTAAATAATAAAATAGGCACCAACTATGTTTACTAATACTGTCTAATCATTTGTAAAGTAAACCTGAGTAAACTTTGTATCGGGCGCCGGTATGTTTAGTTGAACAGTCTGCCGGCAGCATTAGTCCACGGAGGAGGAGACGAGAGACTGGCTCGTTCTTCTCTGCTGGCTGGTTGTGGGGGAAGGAAGTGCCTCTCCTTCCTCTTATTTATTTATTTCTGTATCTTCGTCTGGTTAAGTCTTCTTTGCTATTTTTATGGTTATATTGTGGCATACCTATCGTTCTATGTGTAGAGTAGTATACCTGGGGTGTAGTAAGTGTTTTAAGTGTTTATCTTACCTGTTATGCTAACGGGGGTCCCAGTGTAACCACGTGGTCCCCCTACCCTAAGCTAACTGCAAGTGTTTTATAGTAGAGCTTTACCCTAGCTTGTTTCCAGTGTAAAACCTTGTATCCTGCCTACGTGGACCAAGGTTTTTAACGTAAGATTGTGTGGTAAAGTTAGTATTAAATTGTTATTGGTGTGATTGTGTATGGGGGGTGTTAAGGGGTTAATAAATAAGTAAGTTTGAACAGAGTATCCCTTATTCCTGTGTGGGAGTACAATAATCTATTCCTAGACTAACCGGGTTTAGTAGCAAGCATTTATTACTGTGGATATTTTATTTTGGGGGCCGGGCCTTTTGATTCTCCCATATCTTGATACCTCTATTCTACTTACCCTTACCCCTTAATAGTACCAGTTCCCCATAGCAAGCCCACCATTGTTCTTAACATTCCCCCCTTTTTATTTTTATATTTTTTCAACACATTTTATACTTTAATCTCAATTAGCATTAAGTTTTAGTCTTTAGGGTTTTTCCTTCCCGAAACGCTTTGCGTAATAGTGGCTTTAGGCATTGTATGCTCTATCTATAAATTCATCAATATTTGTATCACACCTTGTATGTATGTACTTTACCTGAATAAACATTTGAATTTGAATTAAAGTCACTTATAAGCATGTACAGTGTTTTGGGGAAGTTTCAATTTTTGTTCTAGGGCATATTGTATATAAAAGTATGTATTAAGGGTAAACATTGAATATATAATATTAATTAACAAATATGACGTCAGAGGCTACACGTCCTTAACCTGAATAAACATCTTATCTTATCTCTTGGTCACTTTATTGTCTTGGAAGACAAGAACAGCAGCGAACACGTGCCAGCGCATATCTATATACGAAAGGGTTCCTGTATGCCCAATTATTTGTACACAAACTGGATGTGTTTGTATCGAACCAATCTGAAACAGTTATGTACGATCCGACCAGTTCACCAGGCTGGCTTCCGGACTCGACTTCGACCCTTCGCAACATTCAACCTTACCTTGTAAATGAGGTCCCAGCATCCCAAGCAAGTGTAGTTGAGTACCTCCCTGGCAGCTATCATGAGTCTCTGTACCTGTCCCCAGCTAACTCCTCAGATATTATTGATACTGTATTATCCTCTTAAAACTAATTCCAGTAACTTTCCTGAGATAGGATAACATAAACTCTCCTGCTGCTAGTTTCCTCAACTGTATGAATTCCTACTTCCTCATACCCTTAATCACTAGACCTACTAGAACCACTGATAGTACTACCTCTGCTCCTGACCACATCTGGACTAACATAACCTCTACTTCAGGGATAATCATTGATAGGACCACAGACCCTTACCCCTCATTTCTCCTAACATTAATAAACCACCTCTAGATACAAGGAAGATAAGCTTTAGGCTGCACAATGAAACTTCTATGAGGACCTTTATTGCTGCTGCTGCTAATATCAACTGGGAGGTTGAATTAGGTGACATAGTGAACATCAACCTAGCAGTGCAAACAGTTCTTCAGAAAACTCTGAACCTTTATAACTCCCACTGTCCAATGCTAACGAAACAAGTTACAATTAAAAGGTTAAACACTCCATGGCTTACAAAGGGTATACTTAAATCTATTAATAAAAAAAACGACCCTAAGAAGAAGTATAGGTTAGGAGTCGTCCAAAGAATTTTCAAAGATTTACTCATCCATGCTGTCTAAAAGAATTTGAAGAGCCAAAATAAAATATTATGAAAATAAATTTAACCAAATTAGGGGCAACATTAAGAACATGGAGATAATTGTTTGATCTCCTAATATTTGGGAGATAATTGGAAAACAATTATCTCCCAAATATTAGAATCAAAAAAGATTTTGAATAATTAGTTTAGTCCATTTATTATGCACCCCATACCCATTTTGTGGGCAGTAGTGGAAAGGGTTACAGAGGCACATAATGGGCTCAGGGACTGAACCCCACAATTCGTTTAGCTAAGCAAGTTACAATCTTGATGAGCTAGTTACAAAATTCAGTATAAGTCGTCACATCAACACTGGGTTTGAGATCGACCACAAGTACAGTTTCTGAATTATGCAACTGATATATGTGGAGAGCTAGTGTCACAATTTATGTTTGTCCTGCACACCGCCCCCCATCCAGTGGGCAGCGGTGGATAGGTTACAATCACTTAGTTACTACCTACAGTTAGCAAACTGGGAATATTTGGCTAAAATTTCTGGTAGCTGATCATTTTGAATGAAATATTTTGAATAAAAAAACAATTCTCCTATCCAATGACGATGGTGTCCTTTCAGCCTCAGACACTGCTATTGAATTCAATAGGTTCTTTTCATCCATTGGGACATCCCTTGCTCATGATATTCTATCCTCACTCACTAATATTAAAGACTACCTAATATTAAACTCACCCTAATATTAAACTACCTAATATTAAAGACTCACTAATATTAAACACTAATATTAAAGACTACCTTACAGGTAACTATCCAGTCTCTGTACCTAACTCCTGCTAACTCCTCTGATGTTAATGAGGTAATCCTTTCCCGTAAGTAAGTCAAGCGCCCTTGATGAGATACCATCTCTAATATACAAAAAAGCCTCCAGATTTCTAGCTCCTGCCATTGCATTGCTCTTCAACAAGTCACTTTAACTCCAAACCTTTCTGGATATTCTTAAAAAAGCGAGAGTAACCTCAGTCCACAAATGTGGTGATCGCACTGATGTCAACAATTACAGACCTATATCAATTCTGCCAACCTTGTCAAAAATATTTGAAAAGCTAATCGACAAGCAGCTTTTCTCATATCTACCCAAACTCAATATACTTAGTTCTTGTCAATATGGTTTCAGACCCAAAAAAAAGCACTAACGATGCACTTATTAGTATGATTAACTTGATACATACAGCTCTTGATAAAAATGAGTTCCCTGTTGGGTTTTTTGTAGACCTACGTAATGCTTTTGACACTGTCAACCAGCAAAACCTTCTTCTTAAATTACATCATTATGGAGTCAGAGGTCACTCCCTGCAAAACCTTCAGTCCTACCTTACTGACATGCTCCAGTATGTTTCTGTGAAAATTCGATTTCTCCTACACTACCCATAAACATTGGTGTTCCACAGGGCAGCATACTTGGCCCTCTCCTCTTTCTCATCTACATTAATGGCCTTCCAAATGCCTCTCAATGCTTCAAACCAATCTTATTTGTTGATGACACAACTTTCATTTTCTCCAGTCCTGATCCTCTTGCTCTAAATGTCTCTGTGAATACTGAACTAAATAATGTCCATCTTTGGCTAACTGCTAACAAACTCACCCTTAACATTGACAAAACTTTCTATATTTTGTTTGGTAATAAATCCTCAAATACAGTCTCCGTGGTGTAGTGGTAAGACACTCGCCTGGCGTTCCGCGAGCGCTATGTCATGGGTTCGTATCCTGGCCGGGGAGGATTTACTGGGCGCAATTCCTTAACTGTAGCCTCTGTTTAACGCAACAGTAAAATGTGTACTTGGATGAAAAAACGATTCTTCGCGGCAGGGATCGTATTCCAGGGACCTGCCCGAAACGCTACGCGTACTAGTGGCTGTACAAGAATGTAACAACTCTTGTATATATCTCAAAAAAAAAAAAAAAATTAACCTAAGAATAAACAATATACAAATCGGTAGTAAAGTTGATGGTAAATTCCTTGGTGTCCTCGTCGATAACAAGCTGAATTTCCAGGGACACATTCTAAATATAGCCAAAAAAAAAAATCTAAAACTGTTGGCATTCTTTCTAAGATCAGATATTATGTACCTCGCCCTGCCCTGGTGACGCTCTATTACTCTCTCATCTATTCTTATCTCAACTATGGTATCTGTGCTTGGGGTTCTACTACCCAAAATCATTTACGTCCTCTAATTACCCAACACAAAGCTGCTATTAGAACAATATCTAACTCTGGCCCCGGACAGCACTCGGTACCCTTACTCAAATCTTTGAATATGTTAGATATTAAGTCACTGCACATCCTCTCATGTGTACTCTATATATTTAAAACTCTGTACTGTAATGTCAAGCCTGACCTTAAAAACTTCTTAGAAGGTTGTAACAGAACCCATGGGCACCAGACCAGAAACAAATTCCTATTTGATATTCCAAGAGTACGACTTAATCAAACTAGAAATGCTCTACACATTAAGGGACCCAGAATGTGGAATGACGTTCCCAATCATGTCAAAGGCTGTACCTCTCTCAACCAGTTAAAAACTAAAAATTAAGTACTACCTAATTAACTCCATGTAATATACCTTACCCCTAAATGTCAACCCATGTCTTACTATTTTTTAAACAATGCTGTTTGTTGACCAACTTGTATAGTGGTTTTTTTCTACCATGCTTCCCACTTTTTTATCTTTTATTTTTTTCTTTCAATGCAATTTATACTTTAAGCTCAATTACTTTTAAGTTTTAGTCTAAGTTTTTTTTTCCCTACCTCGCCTGAAACGCTATGCGTACTAGTGGCTTTAGGTATTGTATGTACTAGCTCTATCTATAAATCAATCAGAATGTTTGTAACTCTGCTTCTATGTATGTACTTTTCCTAAATAAAATATTATTATTATTATTATTATTATTATTATTATTATTATTATTATTATTATTATTATTATTATTATTATTATTATTAACAACCCTAGTCTATAAAACGGCCTCGAGGTTTATAGCTGCTGCCATAGTAGTGCTCTACAACAGTTCACTGGAGCTCCGAGCCTTCCCAGATACTCATAAAATGGCTAGATTCGCCCCAGTCCATAAGAGTGAAGGTCATGCTGACAACATCAAAATTCAAATTCAAATTCTTTATTCAGGAAAAGTACAGTGGCACTTCGATTAACGAGTTTAATCCGTTCTGGCACCGAGCTTGTTATGTGGAAAACTCGTCTTAAGAAACAAATTTCCCCATTTAAAATAAAGGAAATAAATTTAATCCGTTCCACTCCCAAAAACATCCATACTTGTATGAAATTTTATAATGTAAATATTATTATTATTTATTATATATTATTATAATACCTGTACTGCACATGTAATTATAAATGTTTTGTTGTACTGTTTTCATGTTTACTTTACCTTATGAAAAGTCGTTGCTGGCTTGAGAAAAAAAAAAAAAAAAACATACGTCAGGCTGTGAGCAGCCGCGTCCAACAGCCTGGTTGATCAGTCCAGCAACCAGGAGGCCTGGTCGATGACCGGGCCGCGGGGACGCTAAGCCCCGGAAGCACCTCAAGGTATACTCAAGTTATTGAGGGAGACGATGGGGAGGTGGGAAGGAGGAGAGGGGTTATGGTGTGGAAGGAGACTGCACATGTAATTATAAATGTTTTGTTGTACTGTTTTCATGTTTACTTTACCTTATGAAGAGTCGTTGCTGGCTTGAGGGAGACGATGGGGAGGTGGGAAGGAGGAGAGGGGTTATGGTGTGGAAGGAGAATCCACCTCTGAGTCTCTTCTTGGGAATTTCACCCCACTGGGACCGGGTTGTGGTTCACTATCACTGGCTCTTCTTTTCTCTACTTTTGCAAAGAACATATCTATTGACAATTGCTTTTGTCTTTGTTTTAGGATGTTCCTAAAACAAGACAGCAAATTGGCATTAAACATGTTCACACACCGGGTTGTTACTGCTTTATCAGGGCAGCTTTTCCAAGAATGCGGTCACTTTTTCAAACATTCCCAACACTTCCCTGATCTCACTGGAAGAGGCAGCATCCTCCCTGACCTCCTCATCCCCTTACTAATGGTGCAAATTGTTGATGAGGCCCTGCCATACTCCCTTGTGAGATCAGTCACACAGACACCACGCTCATGCTTTGCTATAAATTCCTTCTTCAAATCCACAGTAATTGAGTCTTTCTTCATCTTGACAACACTATCTTTAGCAAGCGGCTTCTTTGGCGACATTGTGCGTTACAAATTGTAGTTACAAAACCACAAAAAAAACCAAAGCAAAGCACAAATAAATTCAGAGGGATGCTTGTCGTGCACAATACAACAACAACACTGGCGTCCGAGAATTTGCGAGAACCTGTGAGACGCTAGGAAGCACCATGTGGTTTTGCTCGTTAAAAGAGGTGAAGCTCGTCAATAGAGACAAATTTGCTGTGAGTGGCTCGCTCGTTACTCGAAATGCTCGTAAATAGTGCCGCTCGTTAATCGAGATGCCACTGTACATACATAGTTGATTTACAAACATAAAGTTGGATTTATAGATAGAGCTAGTACATACAATACCTAAAGCCACTAATGCGCATAGCATTTCAGGCAAGGTGAGGGGGGGGGGACACTTAGACTAAAACTTAATAGTAATTGGGATTAGGTGTATATTGTGTTGAAAAAAAAAGGAAAAAATTGGGGGGGGGGGAACATGGCAGAAATCATAAATTGTTCAAGTTGGAGAACAAGCAGCATTGTTTAAAAAGAAGCAAGACATGGGTTGACATTTAGGGGGTAAGGTAGGTTGCATGGAGTTAATTAAGTAGCACTTGGTTTTACTCTTAAACTAGTTGAGAGAGGTACAGCCTTAGACATGATTTGGGAGGTCATTCCATATTCTGGGTTCCTCAATTTGTAGAGCATTTCTAGTTTGGTGAAGTCGCACACTTGGAATATCAAATAGGTATTTGTTTCTAGTGTGATGCCCATAAGTTCTGTCACAATCTTCTAGGAAGCTTCTAAGGTCAGGATTGACATAGCAGTTCAGTTTTAAATATATAGAGTGCACATGAGAGGATGTGCAGTGACTTAATATCTAACATATTCAAAGATTTGAGTAAGGGTACTGAGTGCTGTCTGGGGCCAGAGTTAGATATTGTTCTAATAGCAGCTTTGTGTTGAATAATTAGAGGACGTAAATGTTTTTGTATAGTAGAACCCCAAGCACAAATACCATAATTGAGATAAGGATAGATGAGAGAGTAATAGAGCGCCACCAGGGCAGGGCGAGGTACATAATATCTGATCTTAGAATGCCAACAGTTTTAAGAAACTTTTTCTGGGGGGAGCCCCGTCGGCTCCCCGGAGCTATCCCAGGCTGATATGCTAATGTCAGACTTTGGCATCAGTCATGTGTATGGAGTTCTTAGGCCTACCGGGAACCATGGCCAGAACCGGGCCCCCTCAGAGAGGCAAGGGGAGCAATGGCCTATAGAAGCCCCCGTGTGGTTGGAAGCATTCTATGTCTGCCATCGACCGGGACAGGCACCCAGAAAGGTAAGCGCCCCAAAACAAACCCTATTCTGGTTAAAATTGCTACCAAAAGCCGAACTAGTGGATAGAACTCCCCAAAGAAAAACGAGCAAACTAGTGTGACGTCACACGCTGCCGCGCCGCTGTCTGCGCAGCTCCCCCCTCCCCGGGAGGGGGAAGGGGGAGCCCCAGACCCTCCGCGCCGGCTACCCACACCTCAGTTCTTGAGGCTGATGCTATAGGCGAAGGTCGTGTGCTCTGGCTCCGGTGTTCGCTACAACACTGTGCTTGCGTGTGGTGTTTGTTTTCTGGGTGCGAGAGCCAGGAGTAATTTTTAGTACTCGGGCTGCATGCGCCTAGGGTTTCCTTCCCTAGGTGCCCTGTAAGTACTACCCTTGGGGCTTGGGGCCACCTTCCACAGGCTCCTTGGGATCTGCCTCTGCTGGTCCGTTTTACCTTTTTCGGTTTTTCGGCCGCCTGTTGGGCTCTTGGGTGTTCTGTTCTCCCTTGTTACTGGCAGGTAAGAGGCAGTTTGCACTGGTAGGGGCGCAGGGTGCTGCACAGCTTGTATTCCCGACATAGCGGCCGGCTCTGTTCCCTGGGGCTCGCTGTCCTCTTGCGGGGTTTTGTTTTTCTTTTTGTTTTTGCCTGGTGGGGGGTTCTCTCATATTCATTCCTTAGTTCTAACCCTTTCACGGTTATACTCGATGGCGCCCCCTGCTAGGTCCCCGTGAGTGTACACGTCCCTGGGGTACAGCTATAGAAGTTCGATTGGTAGTTTTGGGCGCCGGTTAGCAGCTCCCTGCCTGGGACTACCTGAGCGCGAGTCCTCTTAAAGTAAACGCTCAGGACCCTGGGAATCCCCTAGGGGGCGCGTGGGTCCGATGGATGTGACCCCGGAGTCCCCACTCGCTGTGTGCGAGTTTGCGGGTTGCTCGGTCCCTTTGTCTCAGGGTGACCCTCATTGTTTTTGCCTCTGCCATGCTGCCTGTTGGGTCGGTGATACTTTCGACCCTGAGTCCTGTGAGTGTTGCTGCTTGCTTGTGACTCAATTTACCCAATCCTCTGATGATTCTCTTCGGGTACAGGCGGCGCGTGTGTTGCAGTCTAGGTTTCGTCTGTTGCAACGCGCTAGGTTGGTTGCTCACCCGGATGCCCCGGGGCTGCCCCGCTTTGCTTTTCGTGACCCGGACTTGGGGGTGGGGGTCGCTTCGATCCTGGTTCAGTCCGCGCCTCCTCGTCCTTCCCCTACTGCTCATTCTGGTCCCCCCCCCCCTTGCTTCCAGCCCCGAAACGTCTGAGGGTTTCGGGGTCGGAGCAGGGGTTACTTGATCTTGAGACTCGGGCAGCTTCGGGGGGTGCCCCTTCCGGGGAGCGGCAGAGGCATTCGAGTCTTGTCTCCCGGCCGAAGCTTCGGGGTCTGACCAGTGGGCCCCCCTTCCTTCAGCTGTTCCGGCTGCTCCGTCCTTGTCTTGTGGGGTCGGGGCTTGGGGAGAGGACTCGGCCTCGGGTCCTGTGGTGTTGGACCTCGAGGCTGGGGAGGGGCTGACTTGGGGGCCTTGGGCTCCGCTGGACCCCGCCTGGGTTTTTCTTCCCTCTGAGCGGGGCTTATTGTTACAAGGAGTGGGGTTCTCTTTTCCCCCCTCTGCGTACGAGTTGGATTTGGTGTCGGCCCCTCCCCGGGTTCGGTTCCGTGTTCCCCCGGGTTCGTCGGTTCCGTCTTTCCGGAGGTTTTCGGCTTATCGCATCCAACCTGGTGAGGTGCGAGCGGCCTTTGCAGCTTACCTCCTGCGGGACCCGGATTATGCCTCGGAACTGGATCCTTCTGAGTTCAGGTTTGGGACTTCGTTCCCTTTCTGGCTCCGTTACGAGGTTCCGGAGTCTTCCTGGCTAGCAGCCTGCCCCTTGCTTGTTTTGGATTCCTGGCATTCCTTCTGTCGTTCCCGCACGTTGGAGTGGCGGGAAGCTTCCACGGTGATTCAGGTTTTCCTGGGGGGCGAGCTTGAGTACCTGAATGAGTGCTTGTTTGCCCCTGCCCTCCCCCGCGATGTGGGCGTTATTCAGCTCCATGTGCAGGTTCCCGTCCTTTCGGCGGCGCTTGTTGCGGAGGACTTGCGCGCCCGGGCCTTTTGGCTTCGGCCTTGCGGTTCTTTTCCATCCTGGAGCTGTCCTCGGATTGGCTCGTGGAGGATGTGAGGACGCTTGGGTCCGTCCCAGGGTCCGGCGCCTTGTCCTCGGCTGCGCGCTCGTTCGCTGCCTTGTTGAAGCTGTTCACGCCGATTTTGCGGGATGCGGTTTCCCTGTTTTATGCTTCCCGTCTCGCGTGTCGGCAGGCGGTGCTGGGTTCCTCCGTGGAATCTGCTTGGGCTCTGGCTCTTAGGCGTTCTTCCCCCTTTTGTCCTCTTCTTTTTGCGGAGTCGGCCGTGGCGCAGTTTATTCAGGCTGCGTCGGCGGCTTGTCGTCCGATGTCGGACTTGTTGGTCTTCCGGGGGTCCCGGGGTGGGTCTTCCCGGAAGGGTCGTGCCAGAGCTCGGGGTTCCTCTCGTCGTGGTAGGCCTCTGGTGTCAGGTTCGGGTTCGGCTCCTGCTGCGGACCCGCCCTCGTCTGGTCGGCGCGGTGTTCGCTCTGTGCGGGGTTCTGGGTCTCGTAAGGGTCGCCGGCCCTTTCGCGGTTTGCCCCGTTGACGGGGCGAGGGGGGGCGGCTTGCGCTGTTCGCCCGCGCCTGGTCCCACGATTCGTGGGCCTTTCAGGTCGTGTCTTGCGGTCTGCGGTGGCGTTGGGTGGCCCCTCCCCCTTTGGGGGGGTCGGGGCTGGCAGGGCAAGTTTCTTCCCCTGCGCTCCGTCGCGTCGTCTTGGAGTGGGTACGTTTGGGCGTCGTCGAAACGACGTCGTCCCTCAGATGGGTTTCCCGTCTGTTTCCGGTTCCGAAACGGGACTGCGCGGACCTGAGGTTCATTCTGGACTTGTCCCGTCTGAACCCCTGGGTTCATTGCCCCTCCTTCCGGATGACTACGCTGTCTCAGGTTCGGCTCCTTTTGGAGCCGGGCGCTTGGATGGTGTCCCTGGACCTCCGGGACGCTTATTGGCATGTCCCGATTCATCCGCGGTTCAGGGACTGGCTCGGTTTTGTGGTGGGGCGTCAGAGTTACCGCTTTCGTTGTCTCCCGTTCGGGTTGAACCTGGCACCTCGCGTGTTCACGCGCCTTACACGGGTAGTCGTGGCTCGGTTGCGTCTCCTAGGAGTTCGGGTGTTGGCCTACCTCGACGACTGGCTGGTTTGGGCTCCCAGCCGGTCCGCTTGCTTGCTAGCCAGGGATTTGGTTCTTTCCCAGCTCGCCGGGTTCGGGTTCTTGGTGAACTGGAGGAAGTCCCATCTGGTTCCATCTCAGGTTCGGACTTGGCTGGGCCTCGTTTGGGACTCTCGCACCTCCTCCTTGTCTCTCCCTCCGGAGTCTCTCCAGCGGCTGCGGTCCCGCCTTCGTCTGTTTCTGGTGGGCCCTCGGGTCACCCGGCGGTTGCTCGAGGGGCTGTGCGGGAGCCTGAACTTCGCGATT
>WNGS01160006.1:27296-38731 GCA_020271785.1 Procambarus virginalis
CGGAAAAGTAGGCAGATGGATCTACAATTTCCTGACCAACAGAACCCAATGTGTAATAGTCAACAAAATAAAATCCAACCCGTCAACCGTTAAGAGCTCAGTCCCCCAGGGTACTGTGCTTGCTCCAGTACTTTTTCTCATCCTTATATCGGACATAGACAAGAACACAACCTATAGCACTGTATCATCCTTTGCAGATGACACTAGGATCTTCATGAGAGTAGGCAACATAGAGGACACGGCGAACCTCCAGTCAGATGTAGATCAGGTCTTTCTATGGGCTACAGAAAATAATATGGTGTTTAACGAAGACAAGTTCCAGCTCATGCGCTATGGAAAAAATGAAAATATAAAAACGGAAACCACGTACAAAACTCAGGCAAATCATAACATAGAACGAAAAGGCAATGTAAAGGATCTGGGTGTACTCATGTCGGAAGACCTTACCTTTAAAGAACACAATAAAGTAGCCGTCACAACTGCAAGAAAAATGACAGGTTGGATAACAAGAACTTTTCACACTAGAGATGCTATACCGATGATGACACTTTTCAAAACGCTTGTGCTCTCTAGAGTGGAGTACTGCTGCACAATGACAGCCCCTTTCACTGCTGGTGAAATTGCTGACCTGGAGAGCGTGCAGAGATCCTTTACTGCTAGAATCCACTCAGTAAAACATCTAAACTATTGGGACCGACTAAAGAGCCTAAATCTGTATTCCCTTGAGCGCAGGCGGGAGAGATACATAATAATTTACACGTGGAAAATATTAGAGGGGCTGGTCCCAAACCTGCACACAGAAATAACATCACATGAGACCAGAAGACATGGCAGGATGTGCAGAATACCCCCGTTGAAAAGCAGAGGTGCAACTGGTACTCTGAGAGAGAACTCTATCAACATCAGAGGCCCGAGACTGTTCAACACGCTTCCACTACACATAAGGGACATAACTGGCAAACCCCTCACAGTGTTCAAGAGAGAACTGGATAAGCACCTCCAAAGGATACCTGATCAACCAGGCTGTGACTCATACGTCAGGCTGCGAGCAGCCGCGTCCAACAGCCTGGTTGATCAGTCCAGCAACCAGGAGGCCTGGTCGATGACCGGGCCGCGGGGACGATAAGCCCCGGAAGCACCTCAAGGTATCCTCAAGGTAAGGTAAGGTGGGGAGCAGACGAGCCGAATGAGCCGCAGGAAGCCATACCAAATGTCATGCTTTAGTTATTCTTTTTTTAGGTTCTCCTGTGACATTAAATATCCCGTGTCCAATTTATTTACTTCCTTTTTTTTTTTTGTTTTGTGTATGTTTTTCTTTCAGAGAATTCCTTGTAAATTTTTTTTTTTGACAGAGAAATTCTGATCGGGGAGAAAACAAACCAGGAGTGGGGGGACCTTAATTTATTAACTAATGTTTACGGAGCAATTGCTGTACCACAATATCCAAGTAGGCGTGTAACATGGCTGAGTAGCATGCCAGTACTGCAAAGATGCACTAAAGGAAATAAGTCATAGGACATTAACCGTGTCTAGTGCCAGCTAGCCGAAGCAATGTTGCAGTACTCGCAATCAGCTTAAAGCTATAATTAAAACAATGCCAGAGATAATTGAGTGGCACAGCCAGTACAGTATGTATAAAATATATTCTGTATACACAGAGGGCATAGAATAGTTACTAGTTTCCAGGGGTAACGATATGCTAGTGCCTAGTACATGTAAAGTCTGCAACCCCAAACTTGCACACAAGTGAGCACTTGACATATGGTACGTAGCGCAACTGCTGTACCACAATATAAGAGAAGGCATGTAACATGTCTGAGTAGAATGCCAGTACTGCAAAGATGCAACTAAGGGAATAAGTCATAGGACATTAACCGTGCCTAGTGGCAGCTAGCCGAAGCAATGTTGCAGTACTCGCAATCAGCTTAATGCTATAATTAAAAACAATGCCAGAGATAATTGAGTGGCACAGCCAGTACAGTATGTAGAAATATATTCTGTATACACAGAGGGCATAGTATAGTTAATAATTTCCAGGGGTAATGATATGCTAGTGCCCAGTACATGTAAAGTCTGCAACCCCAAACTTGCACTACAAGTGAGCACTTGACATATGGTAAGTAGCTGCGGGCAGCCCTAGACTTGGGGATCCGGCGCAGCACCCCCAAATTAGAGAGTAGCATAGGAGAAACGTGAGGAGCTCGAAGAGCAAGATGTTCTGCAGTCAAGGGAGGAGGGCGGGTGTTTCGTGTGGAGCGTACCGTAGCTGTGTAGGAGTGAGAGGGAAACCTCCTTGTGCGTTTGCTTAAATGTGCGCCCCCCCCCACGGCGCGCGCAGCTCTCACAGAGCGCTGCGTAATTGTTTTCGCCTCCCAGAATTCCCCCGCTTAATTTAAATTATGCAGGGGCCATTTCTGATCGGGGAGAAAACAAACCAGGAGTGGGGGGACCTTAATTTATTAACTAATGTTTACAGAGCAATTGCTGTACCACAATATCCAAGTAGGCGTGTAACATGGCTGAGTAGCATGCCAGTACTGCAAAGATGCACTAAAGGAAATAAGTCATAGGACATTAACCGTGTCTAGTGCCAGCTAGCCGAAGCAATGTTGCAGTACTCGCAATCAGCTTAAAGCTATAATTAAAACAATGCCAGAGATAATTGAGTGGCACAGCCAGTACAGTATGTATAAAATATATTCTGTATACACAGAGGGCATAGAATAGTTACTAGTTTCCAGGGGTAACGATATGCTAGTGCCTAGTACATGTAAAGTCTGCAACCCCAAACTTGCACACAAGTGAGCACTTGACATATGGTAAGTAGCGCAACTGCTGTACCACAATATAAGAGAAGGCATGTAACATGTCTGAGTAGAATGCCAGTACTGCAAAGATGCAACTAAGGGAATAAGTCATAGGACATTAACCGTGCCTAGTGGCAGCTAGCCGAAGCAATGTTGCAGTACTCGCAATCAGCTTAATGCTATAATTAAAAACAATGCCAGAGATAATTGAGTGGCACAGCCAGTACAGTATGTAGAAATATATTCTGTATACACAGAGGGCATAGTATAGTTAATAATTTCCAGGGGTAATGATATGCTAGTGCCCAGTACATGTAAAGTCTGCAACCCCAAACTTGCACTACAAGTGAGCACTTGACATATGGTAAGTAGCTGCGGGCAGCCCTAGACTTGGGGATCCGGCGCAGCACCCCCACTCCGCAGGCCAGCGAAGCCGGTCCCCCACCCCCCGAAGGGCGAGGTGCCCGCTGGCCGCAGAAGAAACTTATCGAGGTAATGGAATGAAGTCTTGCCTGACGTAGGTGTGGAACGCATCACTTTCCCACCTGCGGCACAGAGCACCCATGTGAAATCTTGTCTGGTGACCGGGAAGCCCGATTCGCCCAGGAAGATAGGTCCTGGTCCCAAGCCCCGTCGTCTTAAGTAGTTCGCCATGGCACGTACCGGGCGGTACTTGCAGTAGGGGTCTGCACTCAGAGTTAAAGTGGGGGTACGCCCTGCACTGTGCTTGTAGGAGGCAAACGCGATGTCGATCCCCGTCCGCAATAACGTTAACTGGTCCAAGCGTAGTGTGTGTTGCCCCTTCCCCGTATAGGTCACCTCCCCTAGCCGGAGGCAGGCTTAGAAGGCGAGGGAGAAGAGCGCTCTGTAGCAGGTCCCCCGGTATGACTGTCGTGGCGAATTGCAGTTTGCCGATAATCCCCTGCAGGTCCCGCAGGGGAAGGCTCTCGACCCGCAGAGCATCTTCCACTGCAGTCATGTACTTCGTCCTCTTGTCGTCCGGCAGCCTTGTCTCCATACGTCGGGCGTCGATTTCAAGTCCAAGGAAGGTGAGGCAGGAGCGGGGGCCCGCAGTCTTGTGGGGGGCCAGGGCAACGCCTAGGCGCTCACCGAGGGCAATGAACACCCGCAAGCTCCGCAAGCACTCGTAGGTAGAACTCACGCGGATGAAATCGTCCAGCACCTTCACGGCATCCCGCACGCCGAACTTCTCCACGAGGATCCATTGCAGGGCGTCGGAGAACGTCTCGAAGATCCTGCAGGAATGTGCCGCCCCCATGCTGAGCATTTTTCCATAGTAGTACCGCCCTCCGTGGGCGAAGCCGAGTAGGTGGTAGTCGCTGGGTTGACCGGGATGATCCGTAAAGCCTCTGCTAAATCACATTTTTGCCAAGTGCGCCCCCGGCGAGCGTCTGACCACTAAGGTCTCAGTTGTCGTCTCCCGCGGGATGTTGGCGTTGACGCTCTCGGCGGTATAGGGGTAGCCGAGGATGTGGAGTAGCCTGTATTTTCCCGGCGTAGACTTTTCTCTCAGGGCTATAGGAGAACACTTGAAGTTCTCGAATGGGGGGGACCTCGAAGGGGCCCGCTATGCGCCCCAGGCTCAGTTCCCTGTCTAGCATAGGTACTAGGAACAGCATCAAGCGCGTCTGCGTCCACTGGCGTTGTGACGTGTCTTTCTTCCTGCTCTTGTCCTGAGTGGGGCGACAGGAACGATTCTCCTTAGCGGCGGCGACTCGAGGCTTGGCCTGGGGGCACGGGCAGTAGGCAGGATGTCACTTGTGTCAGCGGGGCAGAGTGCTTGAAGGTGCAGGAGGGGACGGAGCAGCCTGTCCCGGTTGCGTGGAAAGCGTAGCAGTATCCCGGTGGTAGCCCGTAGGCCCTTGCAGTAGTGTGAACGTTCGGCTGGGGAGGCGGCGGCGCGAGGCCCCACCTGAAACTGCTCCTGCGCTGCACGTTGTACGGACCGAATCTCCAGGTCTAGTCTTAGAGCGGTCCATGGGCAGCCCGACCTCTCCTTGTCCCACCTGAATGCCTCGTCGTACCACATCCAGTCGCCGCGGAGGTTGCTCTTCATGGACTTCACGTAGCGGACGTGTGTGAAAAGCGCCAACCCTCGGCGGGAAGTCGATCGAGGTAGATTGAAGCTAAGATGTCGAAGCCGTGCCCCCACTGCTCCAGCGTCAGAGGCGGCAAGTTCTTAGTGGATAACTGGGCCACAGAGGGAGTGGCATGTCGTGACTCCGAGGGCCTGGCATCGCATTCGTAAGCCAGCAGGCCGCGCCAGTCGATGTACTTGTTTGCCCAGACTTTCTCTCTTAGGGCCAGTGGGACGTGCACACCTAGCATGGTGACGGTGTTGCCACGCGTCCCCCAGAGCTGCCCTACCCAAGGACTAGGGGTAGTAAGGAACGAGCTCTCTCGGTGGTACTCGCCGTTGGGGGACGTGCCTGAAGAGCTGTGTCGCCGCCCTGTCGTGTGGCTCCTCGCCCTTGACCGTGGGCAGCGCGCAGGGGGGGGGGGGAGGCTGTGCGAGTAGGCCTGTTCGTGAGGGCGTCCGTGTTGTCCGCTCCGCCAGGGTTCGAAATCTTCTGTCATCTCGATTCGGGGGGGGGGGGGCTCCGAGCCTGAGCAATGAGCGTCCGCAGCGTTGCCCAGTCGGCGGCCGAAAGATGTGTGGGGTGGTCGGCCGCGTCCCCCGTGGCCATCCCTTTGGGCGTGCATCGTGGATGTGGTCGGCGTCCGAGTCAGAGCCTCCCGAAGAGGCGTCCGTGGAGGAGGCGATGCGGGCGGGTTTCACCCTTGCCCTAGGCGGTTGCGTCCTAGCACCCCTTCGTCGCTGCCCTCTTCTTGACGCTGCCCTTGTCCTCTTCTTCGCCGTGGGGTGGGTGGGCCGGCATCTCCGTACTGCGGATAGGGGAAAATTAAGTGGGCAGCCAGAGCAGGACAGGAAAGGAAACAAGGCTAGGCATGTAAACAAGGTAATAATATAGCCGTGTAAGCAAGCATGGCAGGAAAAAAAAAACAACGTGTAACAGTAAAACGAAATAAGGACATAAGTAAACTTAACAAGAATATTGAATAGACAGAGCGAAAAGTAGGCAATAACCCAGAACAGAGATAAGTAAATAAATAAATGTAAATAAATAAAGTAAGAAACTCGGGAAACTAAATTAAATTTATAAACCTTAATTAGTTAACTTTTAAAATAAACAAACATAATCAGACAATAATTAATAAAGAACTAAAAGATAAGAAAGTAAACTAAAATTAAAAGCCAGTACATAACTAAATTAAAAAGGACGAGTGCATAACCAGTAAGTAGATTAAAACGTATGAACGGAATGATAAATAAACGCATAAGTGTGTAGCAAGCAGAAGTATGGCAAAAGGAAATTAAATAAAGTAAGTAACGAAGTGTAACAGTAAAACGGGGTAAGGACATAGAAACTTAACCAAAGTAAGAGTAGACGGGAAAAGCGAAAAAAGTAGGCAATAGCACAGAACCAGAAATAAGTAAAATAAAAGTGTAAATAAAATAAAGTAAATAAACTCGGGAAATTAAAATAAATTTATAAATAAACCTTAATTAGTTAATGAACTTTTAAAATAAACAAACATAATCCGACAATAATTAATAAAGAACTGAAAGATAAGAAAGTAAACTAAAATTAAAAGCCAGGACAAACTAAAATTAAAATGGACGAGGGCATAAGAAGTAGGTAGATTAAAACGTATGAACGGAATGATAAATAAACGCATAAGTGTGCGAGCAGAAGTATAGGCAAAAGGAAATTAAATAAAGTAAATAAGTAACGAAGTGTAACAGTAAAACGGGGTAAGGACATAGAAACTTAACCAAATTAAGAGTAGACGGGAAAAGCGAAAAAAGTAGGCAGTAGCACAGAACCAGAAATAAGTAAAATAAAGTGTAAATAAATTAAAGTAAATAAACTCGGGAAATTAAAATAAAATTATAAATAAACCTTAATTAGTTAAAACTTCAAAAACAAAACAAAATAGACATTAGTAAGTAAAGAACTAAAATAAATGTAGTAAATAAACTAAAGTTAAAAGCCCGGACATAAGAAAACTAATAATAAATAAGGATAAGGGCATAAGAAGTAAATAGAATAAAATGTATAAGACAGAATGATAAATAAATAAACACAGAAGAGGGTAGCGGACGAGCAGAAATAAAGGCAAAAGTAAATTAAATAAAGGAAATGAATAACGAAGTGTAACAGTAAAATGGAATAAGGACAAAGTAAACTTAACGAAAGTAAGAATAGACGGGGAAAACGAAAATTGTAGGCAAACACGGAACCAGAAAAGAAATAAATAAATAATGTGTAAATAAAATACAGTAAATAAACTCGGGAAACTAATATAAACTTATAAATAAACCTTAATTAGTTAAAACATCAAAATAAACATAAATTAGACAAAAGTAATAAAGAACTAAATAAATAAGTAACTAAACTAAATTAAAAGCCAGGACAAAGGAAACTAATAATAAAAAGGATAAGGGCATAAGAAGTAAGAGAATAAGAATGTAAAACGGAATGAAAATAAATAAACGCATAAGCGGGGAGTGGACGAGCCGAAAGAAAGGCAAAAAAAAAAAATAAAGTAATAAGTAGCGAGGTGACAGCAAAACGGAATAAGGACATAAGTAAACTTAAAATTACTGAATAGCCGGGGAAACCGAAAATGAGGCATAACACAGAACCTGAAATAAGTAAATAAACATAATGTGACACAAATAAAGAAAATAAACTTGGGAAACTAAATAAATTTAACTAAACCTTAACTAGTACAAACTTTAAATTAGACAAAACATAATTAAACGAAATTAAGTAAAGAGCGAAAGATAAGCAATTAAAATTAAAAACCTGTACGTAAGAAAACTAATAATAAAATAAGGATAAGGGCATAAGAAGCAAGTAGAATAATAAATGTACAACGGAAGGAATAAATAAAAGCAAGAGTGGGTAGCGGACGAGCAGAAATAAAGGCATAAGGAAATTAAATAAAGTAATTAAATAATGAAGAGTAACAGTAAACAGAAAAAGGACATAAGTAAACTTGACAAATAATGAATAGGCGGAGAAAGCGAAAAGTGTAGGCATTAACACGGAACGAGAAATAAGAAAATAACTAATGCGTAAAATTAAATAATAAATAAACTCTGGAAACTAAAATAAATTTATAGAAAACATTAATTAATAAACTTTAAAACAAATTAAACATTAATTAAATAAAGAACTAAAATTAAAATAAAGTAAATAAACTAAATGTAAAGCCAGGACAAAGGAAACTAATAATAAAAGGATAAGGGCATAAGAAGTAAGAGAATAAGAATGTAAAACGGAATGAAAATAAATAAACGCATAAGCGGGGAGTGGACGAGCCGAAAGAAAGGCAAAAAAAAATAAAGTAATAAGTAGCGAGGTGACAGCAAAACGGAATAAGGACATAAGTAAACTTAAAATTACTGAATAGCCGGGGAAACCGAAAATGAGGCATTAACACAGAACCTGAAATAAGTAAATAAACATAATGTGACACAAATAAAGAAAATAAACTTGGGAAACTAAATAAATTTAACTAAACCTTAACTAGTACAAACTTTAAATTAGACAAAACATAATTAAACGAAATTAAGTAAAGAGCGAAAGATAAGCAAATAAAATTAAAAACCTGTACGTAAGAAAACTAATAATAAAATAAGGATAAGGGCATAAGAAGCAAGTAGAATAATAAATGTACAACGGAAGGAATAAATAAAAGCAAAAGTGGGTAGCGGACGAGCAGAAATAAAGCCATAAGGAAATTAAATAAAGTAATTAAATAATGAAGAGTAACAGTAAACAGAAAAAGGACATAAGTAAACTTGACAAATAATGAATAGGCGGAGAAAGCGAAAAGTGTAGGCATTAACACGGAACGAGAAATAAGAAAATTAACTAATGCGTAAAATTAAATAGTAAATAAACTCTGGAAACTAAAATAAATTTATAGAAAACATTAATTAATAAACTTTAAAACAAATTAAACATTAATTAAATAAAGAACTAAAATAAAATAAAGTAAATAAACTAAATGTAAAGCCAGGACATAAGTACCCTATAAGAGAATGAAAGGCAGAGACAGCGAAAAAAGAAAAAAGGGGGGGAAGGCAGTAACACAGAATAAGTAGGCAAGTAAAAAAGAAAAAAAGAAATTGAGATAAAATACAGAAGAAAATAAAATTAAAATTAATAAGTCATAAGCTGGGAGACTGAAATGTAGTAAAGGAAACGAATAAACGTAAAACTAACGGAAGAATGTGTAACAAACAGAATAAGGGCATAAGAAACTGAAATAACCATTGACAAAACAGGAGAAACGAATAATTGGGGCAGGAACCGAAAGAGGGCATGAGTAAGATAAAATGCATAAAGCGGGGGGAAGTAAATAAAGAATAATAGGAGCAGTACAACAGAGAAAAGTCACGATAAGGAAAACAATTACAAGTAACAAATACGAAACGTAGCCATAAGTGAAAACTGAGAGCAGGCCAAGACAAAAGAGGGCACTGAAATAAAATAAACAAAGACGAATAAATGGAAATAGCCACGCAAAAATGGAACAGTAGCTGAATAAGGGCAATAAACATAAAAAAGTAAGGGAAAAGTAAAGTCACCAACACCTGAAGAGGGAGCGAGAGCGGACCCCCAGGCAACGAAAAGACAATACTTCCTCAGAACGGATAATATCCAGTAGGCGTGTAACATGGTGAGTAGCATGCCAGTACTGCAAAGATGCACTAAAGGAAATAAGTCATAGGAATTAACCGTGTCTAGTGCAGCTAGCCGAAGCAATGTTGCAGTACTCGCAAACCAGGACTTCACAGAAATAAACTGGGAAGAACAGCTAGGAAATGCGAACCTGAACCAGTGCCTGGAAAAAATAAGCTCAGTAGCACTAGAAATATGTACAAACGCATCCCCCTAAGAAAAAGAGGAAGAGATGCAGATTGGAACGAGAACGTCGTTCCCTATATAGGCGAAGAAAACGAATCGCGGTACAACTTGAGAGTCGCACCCTATCTCAGGAACGGCGAAGAAGGTTAGGTAGCGAAATAGGAAAAATTGAACTCAAGCTACAAGAATCATACAAAACGCAGGAGAGGGAAAAGAGAGCAAAGGCCATCAGTGAAATAGAGAGAAACCGAAATATTTTTTCTCCTATGCAAAATCAAGATCAAAAACCACATCTAGTATCGGGCCCCTGCGAAAGGAAGATGGAACTTTCACCGATGACAACAAAGAAATGAGCGAGCTACTGAGGAAGCAATACGACTCTGTCTTTAGCGAGCCATTAAACGCACTAAAGATCGATAACCCAAATGAATTTTCATGGATATATACCAACATCAAATCATATATCAGACGTCACCCTATCCCCACTGGATTTTGAAGAAGCCATAAACAGTATGCCTATGCACTCCGCACCAGGCCCGGATTCTTGGAACTCCATATTCATCAAGAACTGTAAAAAACACTATCGCAGGCCTTCACATTCTGTGGAGACAAAGCCTAGATACTGGCGTTATTCCTGATATACTAAAAACAGCAGAGATAGCACCACTTCATAAAGGAGGAAATAAGGCAGAGGCAAAAATTACAGACCGATAGCACTAACATCGCACATCATAAAAATTTTTGAGAGAGTGCTAAGAAGTAAGATCACAAATACATGGAATCACAGCATCTCCATAACCCCGGACAACATGGTTTCAGAACAGGGCGCTCTTGCCTGTCGCAGTTGCTGGACCACTATGATATGGCATTAGATGCTATGGAAGACAAACAAACGCTGATGTAATTTACACAGATTTGCAAAAGCTTTTGATAAATGTGACCATGGTGTTATTGCCCATAAAATGCGCTCAAAAGGAATTACCGAAAAGTAGGCAGATGGATCTACAATTTCCTGACCAACAGAACCCAATGTGTAATAGTCAACAAAAAAATCCAACCGTCAACCGTTAAGAGCTCAGTCCCCCAGGGTACTGTGCTTGCTCCAGTACTTTTTCTCATCCTTATATCGGACATAGACAAGAACACAACCTATAGCACTGTATCATCCTTTGCAGATGACACTAGGATCTTCATGAGAGTAGGCAACATAGAGGACACGGCGAACCTCCAGTCAGATGTAGATCAGGTCTTTATGGGCTACAGAAAATAATATGGTGTTTAACGAAGACAAGTTCCAGCTCATGCGCTATGGAAAGAATGAAAATATAAAAACTGAAACCACGTACAAAACTCAGGCAAATCATAACATAGAACGAAAAGGCAATGTAAAGGATCTGGGGGTACTCATGTCGGAAGACCTTACCTTTAAAGAACACAATAAAGTAGCCGTCACAACTGCAAGAAAAATGACAGGTTGGATAACAAGAACTTTTCACACTAGAGATGCTATACCGATGATGCCACTTTTCAAAACGCTTGTGCTCTCTAGAGTGGAGTACTGCTGCACAATGACAGCCCCTTTCACTGCGGGTGAAATTGCTGACCTGGAGAGCGTGCAGAGATCCTTTACTGCTAGAATCCACTCGGTTAAAACATCTAA
>WNGS01160010.1:0-13727 GCA_020271785.1 Procambarus virginalis
GATCATTTTTCTGGCTGATGCAATATTTGCTTGGTTATGCTCCCTAAATGTTAGATTGTCGGACATCATTATTCCCAAATCCTTGACATGCCGTTTTTCTACTATGGGAAGATTCGATTGTGTTTTGTACCCTGTATTATGTTTCAGATCCTCATTTTTGCTGTACCTGAGTATCTGAAATTTATCACTGTTAAACATCATGTTATTTTCTGCTGCCCAATCGAAAACTTTGACATCTGCTTGTAGTTTTTCAATGTCTTCAGCAGAGGTAATTTTCATGCTGATTTTTGTGTCATCTGCAAAGGACGACACGAAGCTGTGACGTGTATTTTTGTCTATATCAGATATGAGAATAAGGAACAGTAGCGGTGCAAGGACTGTACCTTGAGGTACAGAGCTTTTAACATTGCTTGGACTCGATTTTATCTGATTGACTGTTATTCTTTGTGTTCTGTTCGACAGGAAATTGAGTATCCAGCATCCTACTTTTCCAGTTATTCCCATTGACCTCATTTTGTGAGCTATCACCCCATGGTCACATTTGTCGAACGCCTTTGCAAAGTCTGTGTATACAACATCTGCATTTTGCTTTTCTTCTAGGGCTTCTGTGATTTTGTCATAGTAGTTGAGTAACTGTGACAGACAGGATCTTCCCACTCTAAATCCATGTTGTCCTGGGTTGTGCAATCCCCAAGTCAGCCCATCCTCCACCCTGGGGACCTCCAAACCAGGACCCAGGGTTGAGCCATTCTCCAAACCCTCCGCCTCAAAATAAAAGGCAAAGTCCACCGGAGAAGCTGGAACGAAGGGGGCCCACTGGTCAGACCCAGAAGCACCGGCTGGAGAAACAGGCTCGAATGCTTCCGTCGTCACACCGAAAGGGTCGCCCCAAACTACCCGAGTCTCACAACCAACTAAATCCTGCCCTGGCTCCAAAACTCTCAGATGCTTTGAAGCCGAATGCATGGGTGGAGGAACAGGACAAACAACAGCAGGGGAAGGACACGGAGGGCGAGGACGAAACCAAAGTCGAGGCGACTAATGACCCCAAGTCAGGGTTCCTATAACGAAAACGAGGCAGTCTCGGGGCATCTGGGTGAGCAACCAACCTAGCACACTGCAGCAACCTAAAGTACACATGCAACGCTGAAGCTGCCTGCACCAGAGTATCAAGATCAGTGGATTGGGTGAACTGGAGTACAAACAAGAAACACTACTCACAAGACTCTGGGTCGAAGTTGTCATCGACCCAACAGGCAGCATGAAGAAGGCAAAACTGGTGATTGTCACCCGTGAGACAAGCAGATAGAGCAACCTTCAAATTCGACAGAGCGAGATGGGACCCAGGGGACGCATCCATCGGACCACTGAGCCCCAGTGAGGGTTACTGCTAACCAGCACCACAAATTACCAAGCAAACTATTAATAGCTGAACCCCTGGGATGTGTACACTCACAGGGACCTAGTGGAGGACCACCAAAATATATATATATGAGGTAACAACACCCAGAGGCAGACTGTCCACCAGGCAGGAAAGCAAAAGTAAAAGAAAAACCCTGCAAGAGGACAATGACGAAACTACTTCCTACCCAGAGACAAACTGTGGTGCTTGAAATATCCCAGCTGGCCCCAAGGGCGGGCAATCACCGAGCAGCAATATACCCCTTGGCGGCAAACCCCAAGCGACTTTTGGAAGGGGAACCCCAAGCCACAAGGGCAGTACTTACAGGGCACCTAGGGAAGGTGCCTTGTACTCGTGCTAAGTGCTTGCAGCCTAGACCCAGAAGCTCCGGCTGGAGGACCCCAGGCTCGAATGCCACTGCCACCATCCCGGACAGGTACTCCCCCGAGACCGCCCGAGTCTCAACACCAACTAGACCCTACCCCAACTCTGAAACCTTCAGACATTTCGGAGCCGGAAGCAAGGGGGATGGGGGAGAACTAGACGCACAACAGAAGGGGAAGGACAAGGAGAGGCAGACGGAATTAGAGCCGAAACGACTCCCACCCCAAGTCCGGGTCCCTATAATCAAAACAAGGCAGTCTCAGGGCATACGGGGAAGCAACCAACCTATCACGTTGCAGCAACCTAAACCTAGCATACAATGCAGCTGCTGTGTGCACCCTCATATCATCATCAGTAGCTTTGGTGAATTGGAGCATGTACAAACAACAAATGTTACACGACTCCGGGTCAAAATAATCACCGACCCTACAGGTAGCATGGCGGAAGCACAACTGGTGATTGTCACCCTCAGAGAAGGGGACAGAGCAACTATCAACCTCACACGAAGCGAGAGGGGACTCAAGGGTTGCATCCATTGGACCATGGAGCTCGCGCAGGATTTCCCAGGGATCTTAGCCTTGGTAACACGCTAAGGGAAGCCCAGGCAGGGTACTGAGAACTGGTGCCCAAGACTACCGAACAAACTTCTAAAAGCTGAATCCCCGGGACATGACCACTCACCGGAGCCTAGCAGTGGGTACCACCAAGAACACGGATATGGATATATACCCTAATATAGAGAGGGGCAACCAACCAAAGGCAGACTCCCAATTGGCAGGAAAACAAAAACAAAAGAAAACCCAGCAAAAGGACAACGTACCCAGGCAGAACAAAGCCGGCCGCTATAATAGGTGATAATTAGCTGTGCAGTACCCTGTGGCCCTACCAGTGACAAAAACTACCTCTTACCTAAAGACAAACAAGAGCAACAAAAACTCCAGCTGACTCCAAAGGCAACCAAGTACCGAGCTGTAAAAGACACAGTGGAGGTAATTTCCAAGGCGACTTGTGGAAGGTGGCCCCAAGCCCTAAGGGCAGTACTTAACGGGCACCTAGGGAAGGGAACCCTAGGCACATGCAGCCCGAGTACTGTAGAATATTACTCCTGACTCGCACACCACCTGTAGAGACAGACTACGCCACAAGGCACAGAAGCCGAGACCAATTCAGGAGCCAGAGGCACAAGACCTCGCCAATAGCTCATCAGTCAAGAACTAACGGTTGGATTGCCGGTGTGAGGGTCTGCCGCTCCCCTTTCTCCCTCCTGGGAAGGGAGGGGTGGGGGGGGGTGTGCACAGACAGCAGCGTGGCAACGTGATGTCATGCTCGTTTGCTAATTTTCATTGGGGGAGTTCTGTCCACTCGTTCGGCTTTCGGTAGCTATATTTTCACCAGAATAGGGGTTCGTTTTGGGGCACCTACCTTACCAGGTGCCAGACCCAGTCGATGGCAGACAAAGAATGCTCCCAACCACAAGGGGATTTCTATAGGCCATTGCTCCTCATGCCTTCTTGCAACCCATCCTCCGAATTGACAGTACGATTTAATACTAAGTGTAATAAGTACACTTTCTTACTGTCATAAACAGTGCATAATTGCACTTATGGGGCTGTTACATTTACCCAACCCCCCCGATTTAATTCTCCTCGTTTTCTATTAAGACACTCAGAATTTTAGGATGAAGTTTTCAATTTCAATTTGCCATACACAAGTTTAAAATATCAGGAATTTCTTTTTCAGGTTTATTAAACAACATAGATTTTATACAAAATTTTAAAATATCCTGAGTTACTTTACAATTTACTAATATATTTTAGTTTTGTTTTATTAGATTTATAAAACTGTAATATCAATATAGCTATAGGTTAAGTACTAATTGTAATTAAGAAGCAATAAAATTATTATCTTCAAAAACTAAGACGGTTAGGTGAGGTTGTGGTTTTCTATTCAGTTTTTCAGGTAAACTCAAATATTCACAATATATTTGACAGTACGATTTAATACTAAGTGAAAATAAGTACAATTCCTAACTGCTATGATAATAATAATTGCACTTAATTGCACTTATTTGTCTTCTTACATTTACCACCCCATTTTTGGAGGACGGGCTGCTTTCTTGAGGGGGAGCCCAGGTTCTGGCTTGTCCCCAGTAAGCAAGACCTCCATCACACTGATTGATGCCAGAAAGATAAGATATCCATATCAGCCTGGATAGATTTGGGGAGTCAACAGGGCTCGCCCCAGAAATACATTTTATACTGAATAACACTCATTTTGTACTAGCTACAGTACAATATGTATATCTTATCTTGAATGAGGACTCTTGCTGGCATATGGAAGACGGTGAGGAGGAGAAGAGGTGTCAATGTTTGGAAGGAGAGTCCCCTTCCATAATAACATCAGGTAGTGATGACTATTTTGAGGTACTCTCTCTCATACGTTTTGCCTGCATACCATTAGGGCCTGCTTGTCACTCACTAATTGTTTTTCTCACTAAAAATGTGGGAGAAAAACATTTGTTTTCCCTATGTTGTAACACTTGTCTGAAGTAAGACATCACATTGTCATTAACACTATTGAACACTATTCATTTTGGTATCATTGTGTTCACAATGGAATTGTCTACAGGTATATGCATATAATGTCCAAAAGCCCGGTGTGACTCCCCACAGCAAAGCCCAAAGTCGGAAAAGTTACCCGTGAGCGCATAAAATCAGTACAATGTGTATACTCGTTTCAGTTTTCTCACCTTAATTCTAGTGCTACGTCGTTCGTTTTGGTATCATTGTGTTCGTAATTAAATTCCATGCAGGTGTATATGCATATAATGTCCAAAGCCTGGCGAGACTCCCCGCAGCAAAGCCTAAAGTTACCGTGAACGTGCACCAATTTGCACACTACAACCTAATGTGTATACTCGCTCAGATTGATAACATCAATTTTCGTGTTACAATTTTTGGTATAATTGGCTTTTCTGACATCTTTTCTTTTTGACATTGACACCTCTTTCTTTCTGACATCAAGTTTCGTGTTACATCTTTCATTTTGGTATCAAATTGTGCGCACTCTAAAGTCGCTTATTTTGAAACTATCCCAAGGTCAATCGGACAAAAAATGAATTTTATACAAATATTTTTGGAGTGAACGAGATTCCTCTCCATGGCTAAGACTCGAGAGAAAAAACCAGCGTTGANTTTATCAAATCACCTCATTCTTTGGGGCCACACATGAGGAACACAAATGTGAACAAGCCTGAATGGTCCCCAGGACTATATGCATTCAGGCTTGTTCGCATTTGCTCGCAAGAAGGGGACTAGAAAATGAACAGAAGAAAGTGAGCTTCAAGGCAATGTACACTAACATAGATGGGATTACAAATGAAACAAGTGAACTCAGAGAATGGGTACTAGAAGAAAACCCAGACATACATTAACAGACATAATAGCACTCACAGAAACAAAGCTAACGAAAACCATAACAAACACAGCGTTTCCACAGGACTACTATGTAGTGGGGAAAGAGAGAGAAGGGAGAGGAGGAGGTGGTGTAGCTTTGCTGATAAGAAAAGGTTGGAGTTTTGAAGAGATGGTAAATCAGAACTGTGAAGGTTTCAGTGACTACATATCAGGCACCATAGTAACTGGAGGACAGAAAATTATAGTAGTAGTCATATATAACCCCCCCACCGCACGACAGAAGACCCAGACAGGAATATGATAGAAACAATATGACCACCATCAATATAATAGAGAGAGCAGCTTCTGTGGCTAGCAGGAACGGATCCAGACTACTAATCATGGGAGACTTCAACCATGGGAAGATAGTTTGGGAGAACAGAGACCCACATGGAGGACCAGACACATGGAGAGCTAAGCTGCTGGATGTGGCAACAAGAAACTTTCTCAGTCAACACATCAAGGGACCGACAAGAATGAGAGGAGAGGACGAACCAGCCTTGCTTGATCTGATATTTACCCTAAATGAGTCAGATATAAGGGAAGTTAAGTTGGAAGCCCCCTCTGGGAATGAGTGACCATAGTGTATTGAGCTTTGAGTACCTTGTTGAGCTAGGAATTTTCTCCCCCAAAAAAGAACTGGGAAACTAAGGGCTGGCATACCGAAAGGGAAACTATGAGGAGATGAATAAATTCCTAAGGGATATACAATGGGACACAGAACTCAGAACCAAGTCCGTACAAGACATGATGGACTATGTCACCCAAAAGTGTCAGGAGGCTGTAAGCAGGTTTGTCCTGGCCCAACAGGAAAGAACAGAAAAGCAAAAGAAGAATCCATGGTTTACTAGGGAATGTATGAAAGCAAAGCTGAACAAAAGGGCATGGAGGAACTTCCATAATAACAGAACACCTGAAAGTAGAGAGAGATACCAGAGAACCAGGAACGAGTATGTTAGTGTGAGAAGAGCAGCTGAGAAAAGCTATGAAAATGATATAGCTAACAAAGCCAAGACCGAACCAAAACTACTACACAGTCACCTCAGGAGGAAGACAACAGTGAAGGAACAGGTGATGAAACTTAGGGTGGGGGAGGACAAGTATACAGAGAATGACAAAGAGGTGTGTGAGGAACTCAACAAAAGGTTCCAGGAGATCTTTACAATAGAACAAAGAGAAGTCACGGCGCTAGGAGAGGTGGCAGCAAACCAGGTGACCTTGGAAAGGTTCGAAATTACAAGTGATGAGGTCAAGAAGCACCTATTGGAGCTGGACGTGAGAAAAGCTGTTGGGCCGGACGGAAACTCACCATGGGTATTGAAAGAGTGTGCAGGAGCACTTTGTTTGCCACTCTCCATAGTGTATAGTAGGTCACTGGAAACAGGAGACATACCAGAAATATGGAAGACGGCTAATGTAGTCCCAATATACAAAAAGGGTGACAGACAAGAGGCACTGAACTACAGGCCAGTGTCCTTAACTTGTATACCATGCAAGGTGATGGAGAAGATCGTGAGAAAAAACCTAGTAACACATCTGGGGAGACGAGGCTTCGTGACAACCCATCAACATGGGTTCAGGGAAGGTAAATCTTGCATTACAGGCTTAATAGAATTCTACGATTAGGTGACAAAGATTAAGCCAGAAAGAGAAGGATGGGCGGACTGCATTTTTTTGGACTGTCGGAAAGCCTTTGACACAGTACCTCATAAAAAGCTGATGCATAAGCTGGAGAAACAGGCAGGAGTAACTGGTAAGGTGCTCCAGTGGATAAGGGTGTACCTAAGCAATAGGAAACAGAGAGTTACAGTGAGGGGTGAGACCTCAGATTGGCGTGAAGTCACCAGTGGAGTCCCACAGGACTCTGTACTCGGACCTATCCTGTTTCTGATATACGTAAATGATCTCCCAGAGGGTATAGAATCATTCCTCTCAATATTTGCTGACGACGCCAAAATTATGAGAAGGATTAAGACAGAGGAGGACAGCTTGAGGCTTCAAGAGACCTGGACAAGCTGCAGGAATGGTCAAACAAATGGTTGTTAGAGTTTAACCCAAGCAAATGTAATGTAATGAAGATTGGGGTAGGAAGCAGGAGACCAGATACAAGGAATCATTTGGGAGACGAAATACTTCAGGAGTCAGAGAGAGAGAAAGACCCGAGGGTTGATATCATGCCAGATCTGACCTGGGGGTTGATATCACGCCAGATCTGTCCCCTGAAGCTCATATCAAGAGGATAACATCAGCGGCATATGCTAGGTTGGCTAACATAAGAACGGCATTTAGAAACTTGTGTAAGGAATCGTTCAGAACATTATATACCACATATGTCAGACCAATCCTGGAGTATGCGGCTCCAGCATGGAGTCCATATCTAGTCAAGCATAATACTAAACTGGAAAAGGTTCAAAGGTTTGCCACCAGACTAGTACCCGAGCTGAGAGGTGAGAGATATGAGCTACGAGGAGAGACTACGGGAATTAAACCTCACTTCGTTGGAAGACAGAAGAGTTAGGGAGGACACGATCACCACATTCAAGATTCTCAAGGGAATCGACAGGGTAGATAAAGACAGGTTATTTAACACAAGGGGCACATGCACTAGGGGACACACGTTGAAACTGAGTGCCCAAATGAGCCACAGAGATATTAGAAAGAACTTTTTTAGTGTCAGAGTGGTTGACAAATGGAATGCATTAGGAAGTGACGTGGTGGAGGCTGACTCCATACACAGTTTCAAGTGTAGATATGATAGAGCCCAATAGGCTCAGGAACCTGTACACCTGTTGATTAACGGTTGAGAGGCGGGTCCAAAGAGCCTGAGCTCAACCCCCACAAGCACAACTAGGTGAGTACAACTAGGTGAGTACACACACACGAGAAACAACTATACAGCAGTGAGGAGAGAGGCAGAAAGAAATTTTGAAAAAGGGATAGCGGATAAATGTAAAACAGAACCGGGCCTATTCTACAAATTCATAAATAAAAAATTGCAGGTAAAGGATAATATCCAGAGGTTGAAAATGGGAAACAGATTTATGGAAAATGAAAGGAAATGTGTGAAACATTAAATGAAAAGCTCCAAAGTGTGTTTGTACAAAATGAAATCGTCAGAGAACTAGACACAATAAGAATTCCAGAGAACAACATAGAGCGGATAGAGGTGTCTAGAGATGAAGTGGAAAATATGCTGAAGGAGCTCAGTAAGAACAAAGCAGCGGGCCCAGATGGAGTTTCACCATGGGTTCTGAGAGAATGTGCACCTGAGCTCAGCATTCCACTTCACCTGATCTTTCAGGCATCCCTGTGTACAGGAATCGTAGCAGACGTGTGGAAACTGGCTAACATAGTTCCAATCTACAAAAGTGGCAGCAGGGAAGACCCCCTCAATTATAGACCTGTATCATTGACAAGTGTAATAGTGAAAGCATTGGAAAACTAATCAAAACTAAATGGGTAGAACACCTGGAGAGAAATGATATAATATCAGACAGACAGTATGGTTTTCGATCTGGAAGATCCTGTGTATCGAATTTACTTAGTTTCTATGATTGAGCCACAGAGATATTACAGGAAAGAGATGGTTGGGTTGACAGCATCTATCTAGACCTAAAAAAGGCTTTCGACAGAGTTCCATATAAGAGGTTGTTCTGGAAACTGGAAAATATTGGACGGGTGACAGGTAAGCTTCTAACATGGATGAAAAAATTTTTGACATAGAAAAATGAGGGCAGTAATCAGAGGCAATGTATCGGACTGGAGAAATGTCACAAGTGGAGTACCACGGGGTTCAGTTCTTGCACCAGTGATGTTTATTGTCTATATAAATGATCTACCAGTTGGTATACGGAATTATATGAACATGTTTGTCGATCATGCTAAGATAATAGGAAGAATAAGAAACTTAGATGATTGTCATGCCCTTCAAGAAGACCTGGACAAAATAAGTATATGAAGTACCACTTGGCAAATGGAATTTAATGTTAATAAATGCCGTGTTATGGAATGTGGAATAGGAGAACATAGACCCCACACAATCTATATATCACGTGAGAAATCTTTAAAGAATTCTGATAAAGAAAGAGATCTAGGGGTGGTTCTAGATAAAAAACTATCACTTGAGGACCACAGATAGAATATTGTGCAAGGAGCCTATGCTATGCTTTCTAACTTCAGAATTGCTTTTAAATACATGGATGGCGATATACTAAAGAAATTGTTCATGACTTTTGTTAGGCCAAAGCTAGAACATGCAGCTGTTGGGTGGTGCCCATATCTTAAGAAGCACATCAACAAACTGGAAAAGGTGCAAAGACATGCTACTAAGTGGCTCCCAGAACTGAAGGGCAAGAGCTACAAGGAGAGGTTAGAGGCATTAAATATGCCAAAACTAGAAGACAGAAGAAAAAGAGGTGATATGATCACTACGTACAAAATAGTAACAGGAATTGATAAAATCGACAGGGAAGATTTCCTGAGACCTGGAACTTCAAGAACAGTAGGTCATAGATTTAAACTAGCTAAACACAGATGCCGAAGAAATATAAGAAAATTCACTTTCGCAAACAATGTGGTAGACTGTTGGAACAAGATAGGTGAGAAGGTGGTGGAGGCCAAGACCGTCAGTAGTTTCAAAGCGTTATATGACAAAGAGTGCTGGGAAGACGAAACACCACGAGCGTAGCTCTCATCCTGTAACTACACTTAGGTAATTACACAAGATACTGGAGTTAAGTGATGTAATACAGCTGCAGACACCAGACATTGTTGCACTCACGGAGACAAAACTTGAAGATGTTATTTTCAATGAGGTCATATTCCCAAGAAGCTAATCAATTTGGAGACGGGACAGAAAAATTAGGAACGGCGGTGGCGTTGCTTTGATGCTGAAAGAACACCTAAAGGTGAAAGAAATAATGACTGCCAATCCACAAGAAGTTGACATAATAGCACTAGAGATCTGCCATGAGGATGATAAACTAATGATCATAAATGCATCTAGTCCACCGCCAAGCAGCACATGGTCAAAGGAGGAGTTAGATAGTAAACGCAAAGGTCTTATAACAATAAGGAGAGAGATTATGGTGAGAGCGGATAACGATAGATCACGACTGTTGATAGTCGGTGACTTCAACTTGAAATCCATAGACTGGGAAGCATATGAAGCTAAAACAGAAGATTTTTGGACCTGTAGATTTGTAGACCTCATCCTGGAAACATTCTTGTATCAATATGTTAAACAAACTACGAGGATGAGGGAAGGGGACGTTCCCTCCATGCTAGATTTGATATTTACCAGGAAGGAGGAAGAGATATTTGACATTCAGTACCTTCCTCCCTCGGGTAAAAGTAACCATGTCTTGTTGGGAATAAAGTATGCAATGCATTATAATCTGGAAGAAAATAAGGAGGTTGAAGCAGTTGAAAAACCTGACTTCAGGAGAGGACATGGTGGCCACCTTAGAATTTTTTTTAATGAGTATAATTGGACAGACTTCATGCTAGACAAGGAAGTGAATGAGATGTATGTCAAGTTTTGTGAAGCATATGATACAGGCACAAAAAAATTTATACCAAAACAGAGATGCAGAACTAGCAAACAGGATTGGTTCAATAGAAATTGCGAGAGCCAGAGCCAAAAGACACAAAAATGGAATCAATACAGGAAGAGGCCAAATCCAAACATACCAGCGATACAAAGATGCGAGAAACAACTACACGGCAGTGAGGAGAGAGGTAGAAAGAAATTTTGAAAAAGGGATTGCAGACAAATGTAAAACAGAACCAGGTCTATTCTATAAATTCATAAACAACAAATTGCAGGTAAAGGATAATATTCAGAGGTTGAAAATGGGAAATAGATTCACGAAAATGAAAAGGAAATATGTGAAACACTAAACGAAAAGTTCCAAAGTGTGTTTGTACAAAATGAAATCTTTAGGGAACCAGACACAATAAGAATTCCAGGGAACAACATAGAGCACATAGAGGTGTCTAGAGATGAAGTGGAAAAAATGCTCAAGGAGCTAAGTAAGAACAAAACAGTTGGTCCAGATGGAGTTTCACCATGGGTTCTGAGAGAATGTGCACCTGAACTCAGCATTCCACTTCAACTGATTTTTCAGGCATCCCTGTGTACAGGAGTTGTAGCTGATGTGTGGAAAAAGGCTAACATAGTTCCAATCTACAAAAGTGGAAACAGGGAAGACCCCCTTAATTATAGACCTGTATCATTGACAGGTGTAATAGTCAAAATATTGGAAAAAATAATTAAAACTAAATGGGTAGAACACCTGGAGGAAAACAATATAATATCAGACAGACAATATGGTTTTCGATCTGGAAGATCCTGTGTAATGAACTTGCTCAGTTTTTATGATCGAGCCACAGAGATTTTACAGGAAAGAGATGGTTGGGTTGACTGCATCTGGACCTAAAAAAAGGCTTTCGACAGAGTTCCCCATAAGAGGTTGTTCTGGAAACTGGAACATATTGGAAAAGTGACAGGTAAGCTACTAACATGGATGAAAAATATCCTGACAGAAAAATGAGGGCCGTAATCAGAGACAAGGTATCGGATTGTAGGAATGTTACGAGTGGAGTACCACAGGGTTCAGTTCTTGCACCGGTAATGTTCATTGTCTACATAAACGATCTACCAGTGGAAATACAGAATTACATGAACATGTTTGCTGATGATGCTAAGATAATAGGGAAGATAAGAAACCTAGATGATTGTCATGCCCTTCAAGAAGACCTGGATAAAATAAGTATATGGAGCAACACTTGGCAAATGCGATTTAATGTGAATAAATGCCATGTTATGGAATGTGGAATAGGAGAACATAGACCCCACACAACCTATAAATTATGTGAGAAAACTTTAAAAAATTCTGACAAAGAAAGGGATCTAGGGGTGGTCTAGATAGAAAACTGTCACCTGAGGACCACATTAAGAACATTGTGCGAGGAGCCTATGCTACACTTTCTAACTTCAGAATTGCTTTTAAATACATGGATGGAGAAATACTAAAGAAAATGTTCACGACTTTTATTAGACCAAAGCTGGAATATGCAGCGGTTGTATGGTGCCCATATCTTAAGAAGCACATCAACAAACTGGAAAAGGTGCAACGACATGCCACTGAGTGGCTCCCAGAACTGAAGGACAAGAGCTACGAGGAGAGGTTAGAGGCATAACCCTTAACATGCTCGGGGTCTAATATCCTGCTATCCGCACAGGCGCATGTCATTTTGAAAAAAAAAAAAATTATTTTTTCTTCCTAACCTGTTAATTTGTGTTCACTGATCACGGGAAAAATAATAAAAAAATCGTAAGTGCCATATATTGCCCGCTATAGGGCGGGGAAGTCTGGCAAATTATAGGTGCTGACTCAGCATGCGTCCCAGGCGGTCTGTTGCTCGCCAGCTGTCAGGCCAGAGTTGCCACAAAGAGATAATTACCTAATTATTTCAATGTCTCTGATTGATGTTTCATAGTTTTTTTGCTGTAATATTATTCAATAGTGTGTAGTTTGTTTGATATATTATATAATAAAATGAGTGAATCATTGCTGTACTCAAAAATATGGTGCATATTGTTGATTCAATTATGTTCATCAATCAGTGAACAAATACTTTGTCGGTTATTACACTATAAGCACAGGTTATATATAAGTATCTGCATGTTTTGCTCACTATAACGAACCACTAAGTAGCTATTATGAGTCAAAAAGTAACGAGGAGTGACCGCCGTGTACCAGCCAGCCACTCCCGCCCTCACTCCAGTCATCTGACTCGCCCACATTCTCCTCCCACAATACTGTTTTTGCTATAATTCACTATATACAGATGGTATATATAAGTATCTACATGTTTTGTTCACCATAACTGTACATCTAAGCTTGTATGGTGAGTAAATGCACAAAGACATAGGACCTAACACAGTCAGCTGATGGCTGCCTCCCTCAAGGCCACACGCACTAATATTTCTCCTCCAACAATACTGTGTGATGTTATTACGCTATATACACACATTATAAATAAATATCTACCTGTTTTATTCACCATACTTGTACAAATAAACTGGTATGGTGCCCAAAGACGATCGTGGTATCCAGTAAACAACACCGTCGTCTGCACGGTGGCGTCGTGCAGACGACGCCACCGCCCTCACCAAAATGGCGGCTCCAAACCTTCTCTTGCTGTTTATACCCTCTATACACACGTTATATATAAGTATCTACATTTGTGTTCACTATAGCGAACCACTAAGCTGGTATGCTGAGTGCAGTCAATAAAAGGTGGCCACACACAGTCAGAAAACATCGCCACCACCCTCCCTCCCACAGCATTACTCCTCCCTCCATGGCGCACAGCGCTAAATATCATCGCAATCCTGCTATTATCAGAACCCTGGTCACTTTTATCACAGTCAGGGGTCCTCTGTAATAATATCATCGCTACATAATAGCATGAACAAG
>WNGS01160010.1:13752-33468 GCA_020271785.1 Procambarus virginalis
CCGACCCTGTGTGCGGCAGTGGACCCTATATACTAATCTTGTAGGCGATACTGGACCCTATACTCATCCTGTGGGCGGTAATGGACACCATACACATTCAGTGGGGTGTTATTGGACCCCATACCCATTCTATGGGGGGATGTGATCCCCATACCCATCCTGCGGGTGGATGTGACCCCCAATACCCATCCTGTGTGTGGTATTGGACCCCTTACCCACCTAACAGGTGGTAGTGGACAATATACCCATCCTATATTTGCTATAGTAGACACCATACCATCTTGTTTGCCGTAGTTTGCCCCATAAACATTCCAACGTAACATCGTTTTCTGTTAGCGTTCCTACAGAACATTCTTTAAATATGTTTAAAGCACAGACTATGGTATATAATATTGATTGGTGAAGCACTGTATTCTATGTATTAATTTATAGTGCTTAATATAATTTACTAACAACAACTAATATTTCTCAAAACAAAACTACGAGCCTTCAATAGGATGTAGCTGATCTGTAATATTCTAAGAGCATGGACAATAGTAGGTAACTATCAACCACATGTGGTCCTGAAAACTACAAATTTCGTTATAATTGATCCAATCACGAATATTCTGCTATCTACGTTGATGGACGGGTACTGTGAGACGTAAATTGGTACGTGAGGAAGAGTTTGGGCCTTGGTAAAAAGGTAAACTGGAATATATCACATATGTACTAAATCACATTCAAAATATAGACTTTAAGCATTAAGTCATTCATGTGCTGTCTTGGTGTGAGGACGGGTTGAGTAATAGAATGTCTCCACAATAAATGTTTATTGTCCAATAGTTCGTGGAAAAATCATAATCATTACAATATTGGTACAGTTTCACACCACTATTTACACAGGAACACACTGTATTACCCCACTTAATTATAGACGGTATCATTGACAAGTGTAGTACTCAAAATATTGGAAAAAATAATCAAAACTAAATGGGAAGCACACCTGGAGAGAAATGTATATTATATCAGACAGACAGTATGGTTTTCGATCTGGTAGACCTGTGTATCGAATTTACTATAATTTTATGATCGAGCACAGAGATATTTACAGGAAAGAGATGAGTTGGGCTGACTGCATCTATCTGGACCTAACAAAGGCTTTCGACAGAGTCCACATAAGAGGTTGTCTGGAAACTGGAAAATATTGGAGGAGTGACAGTTACCTTTAACATGGATGAAAAACTTTCTGAATGATAGAAAAATGAGGCTGTGATCAGAGGCAAGTATCGGAATGGAGAAATGTCACAAGTGGAGACCACAGGGTTCAGTTCATTGACCAGTGATTATGATGTCTACATAAATGATCTACCAGTGGGTATACAGAAATTTATATGAAATGTTTGCTGATGATGCTAAGATAATGGAAGGATAAGAAATTTAGATGATTGTCATGCCCTTCAAGAAGACCTGGATAAAATAAGTATATGGAGACCACTGGCAAATGGAATTAATGTAATAAATGTCATGTTATGGAAGTGATAGGAGAACATTAGACCCAACACAACTATATTATGTAAAATCTTTAAAGAACTCATGATAAAGAAAGAGACTAGGGTGGTTCTAGATAGAAAATATCACCTGAAGACCACATAAGAGAATATTGTGCAAGGAGCCTATGCATGCTTTCTACACTTCAGAATTGCTTTTAAATACATGGATGGGGGTATTACTAAAGAAATTGTTCAGACGTTTGTTAGGCCAAAGCTAGAATATTGAGCTGTTGTTGTGGGGCCATATCTTAAGAAGCACATCAACAAACTGGATGAAGGTGCAAAGACATGCTACTAGTGCTCCCCGAACTGAAGGGTAAGAGCTACGAGGAATGGTTAGAGAGCATTAAATATTGCAAAACTAGAATGACAAGAAGAAAAAGGGTTGATATGATACTACAATACATACAAAATAGTAACAGGAATTGATAAAATCACAGGAAAGATTTCCTGAGACCTGGACTTCAAGAACCAGAGGTCATAGATATAAACTGGCTAACACAGATGCCGAAGAAATATACTTGCAAAAATTCACTTCGCAAACAGAGTGGTAGACGGTTGGACAAGTTGGGGGGAGAAGGTGGTTGGAGGCCAAGACCGTCGGTAGTTCAAAGCTATATGACAAAGACAGTGCTGGGAGAGGGACACCGTCTTCCGTAGTTTTGGCATATTTAATGCCTCTAACCTCTCCTCGTAGCTCTTGCCCTTCAGGTCTGGGAGCCACTTAGTAGCATGTCTTGCACCTTTTCCAGTTTGTTGATGTGCTTCTTAAGATATGGGCACCACACAACCTTTGCATATTCTAGCTTTGGCATAACAAAGTCGTGAACAATTTCTTTAGTATATCGCCATCCATGTATTTAAAAGCAATTCTGAGCGGAGAACAATGGGCAGAGTTTCTTTCACCCTATGCCTCTGTTACCCAGCAGTAAAATAGGTACTGGGTTTAGTCTGCTGTCACGGGCTGCTTCCTGGGGTGGAAGGCCTGGGCGAGGACCGGGCCGCGGGACACTAAAAGCCCCAAAATCATCTCAAGATAACTCAAGATAATCTTGGCTTTAGCACTTGTAGGTGGTATGTAGCTAAGGTCGTAAAGCATACAGTAGTATTGAAATGATTATAGGAAAAGCTTAATTTGTAAGGTAGTCTTGAAAAGATCGCTTTGTAAGGTCCAACACAGGAAGAGATTCAGCCTCAAAGAGTGTCCATCAGTCAGGAAGAGATTCAGGTATTCTTGAAAATATCTATGGACAACACCACCATGGAAGCCACTAACACTGTTCATCTATGCTACTTGTATCAGATGCATCATCACTGAACGCAGAAAACGATTCATCTATGTATCATCTATATAAATTGGAGATGGCGAGGGTGGGGCTCAGAGCTACAGCTGGACACGCTCGCTGTATCATCCTCATAGGTGCTGTATCACTTGCATCCGACCGTTGTGTTAAGCCCTTATTGCGCCTAGCTTCACCAATATTATGACCCTTATGTTCTTCAAACAATAAGGTCTGAATTTCACCGACTGAGCGCAATCTTTCAATACTGTGTCGGACAGGTGTTTGGGAGCCAGAAGGACGTGTGCCACAAATGGTTGCTCACGCAGTACTAACCCAGCCAGCAGCCCTTGTCTTTCATATTCGTTATAGCAAAAGGTTCGTTCAGTGTTTGTCGGGTAGGCTGCTCCATTATGACAATCTTTCTTTGTTTCAAATGTGTTCCATTTGTTCTGTATTTGTCACTTACTTCTCAATAATGGAGCAGCATACCCAACAAACACTGAACGAACCTTTATGGCATTTATCCATTTTTCAAATTGTTTCAACAGTTCTCTTATTTTTCTTTTTTTTTTTATTTAACAAACATGGAGCAGCCTACCTGTAAACCACCAAACGAACCTTTTAAGACATTTGTTCTGGTTTTCAAAATTCTTCATTTTTTTATTATTTGTGTTTTTTTTTACGTAACATGGAGCAGCCTACCTGCCGACAACCGAATGAACCTTTTGCTATAAGACAAATGAAAAATAAATATTGAACACATTTGAAGAAAGGAAAATGTCATAATGTTCTGTTCAGTGTATGTAAGGTAGGCTGCTCCATTATTGAGACGTAAATGACAAATACAAAACAAATGGAACGCATTTGAAACAAAGAAAGATTGTTATAATGGAGCAGCCTACCTGCCGAACAAATGTCATTTCTTTTTTTCTACAAAAACGTCAATGCTTTGTAACATCTCAGCAGTCACCCCTTTATATCCCAGCATCATTAGCATCTTTAAACAAGAACAACAAAATTTATGTGCATCGTTGGAGGCATCTAAAAATGTGCAAGAAGCAGCGCGACCCCACCATGTGGTGTTGCCGTTACTCAAACAAGCGTTCTCCATACAGGACGATTTGACGCTGATCGGGCCGTTCGTTACCCAAAATATTCTGCTTTTGGGGCGATCTTTATGAGAGGATTTCATGTATCAATCAGTGATTGTTAATATTTTCTCAATAAAATTTTAGAGATGTATTTTGTTTTACCCTGAACAGTGCAGGTAATGTATTTTTAATGTTATGACACAGGCTGTGGCGGCCAGGCGATAACTATGGCGATCGAGCCTTGTCACTGAGAGCTAGCCAAGACGAAATATTTTGAGCTCACCTTTTCTCTGCTAATGATAGAATATACATTTGCAGACATTAACATGTAGCTTTTGTTGAAAAAACAATTAATATGTTGAAATACTATAATAAATTGGTAAATTGACTTACTTTTAGTGAAGCTGAAGATTACGAAGCTGTAAAGATTACGTCATCCTCTGCAGCGCTTGTTTTATATTGTTCAGTACTGTATACAGGGTACATACAGTATGTACACTTATTTTCAGGCATTCACTTCACACAACAGCTAGCCTTACTACTAATTCACATGAGTTCTAATTCTAATTCACAATTGAAAATTATTTCTACTGAATATTTACACTGTACAGTATCTTTTTGTCACGGCTTAAATAATCATTAACACTTACAATACTGTACTCTATCAACACTTTTTACACTTAATTTATATGCCTTTCAATCATATTTTATATCATTAGTGGAGGCTACACGACTTTTGGTGGGAATTCAGCATCAGCGGGTGCAACATGGCTTGCAGAGCATTCGTTGCTGGCGGGTGCAGCATATCTTGCAGAGCATTCGTTGCCGGCGGAGGCTGCACAACTTATCGATGGGAATTCAGCATTGGCGGGTGCAGCATAGCTTGCAGAGCATTCGTTGCCAGCGGAGGCTGCACAACATGTTGATGGGAATTCAGCATCAGCGGGTGCAGCATAGCTTGCAGCGCATTCATTGCTGGCGGAGGCTGCACAACTTGTCGATGGGAATTCAGCATCAGTGGGTGCAGCATAGCTTGCAGAGCATTCGTTGCCGGCAGAGGCTGCACGACTTGTCGATGGGAATTCAGCATCAGCGAGTGCAGTATAGCTTGCAGAGCATTCGTTGCCGGCGGAGGCTGCACAACTTGTCGATGGGAATTCAGCATCGGCGGGTGCAGCATAGCTTGCAGAGCATTCGTTGCCGGTGGAAGGTGCACGATTTGTGGATGGGAATTCAGCATCGGCGGGTGCAGCATGGCTTGTAGGGCACTCGTTGCCAGCGGATGCTGCATGACTTGTTGAATTCCCAGTGGGTGCTTTCACGAACCACTGAAATCATGAATATATCTATTTTTCTCTGAATCTGATTTTCTCTGGCTAATATTCTGAGACATTGCTCTCAGCCGTGCTAGTTCACAGTAAACAATGCAGTCACATGGCCAGGTGCAGTACATTCTAGGTCCGTGGGAAAAAAAAATACCTATTGCCTATACTATAAAAGGTATTTAATAAGAAAACAAAGAATTTTGCTTAATAACAATTGTTTTAAAATATTTTATTAATAATAATTTAGAATTTTCTTCATAAAACTGGATCATTTTAAAAGAAAGTTAAGATTTAATATACCACTCTGGATGATCGAGGTCGGTGGCCTGGTTGCCATGTGAGGGGCTGCCGATGCCAAAACAAACCCAATACCGACCGTCGGTAATATTGACCACCAGACCGGTATACGAGGTGGTCTGTGGTCAACATCCGTACTGTCAACATCCGGACAGTACGGATGTTGTACTGCGAAAATAGAGTGTACGTGTTCATTATACATTGGATTGCCATGTAAAAACAATGAAAATGTATTTAGAAAGGTGCGCAAAAAAATGACCGAAAATATATTCGCGGCAACTCGCGCGCCCTGCCCCGAGCGCCCCACCCGCCCCGGGAGCTTACAGCACGGGCGCACGGGGAATCATGACGTCACGCCCCAACTTACGGACCCCATAGCAGCCAAAGTAAGTACAATTACGACTTTTTTACATACCCATACTGAGGAAGGGTTTTTGACACTTTAAAAAGAAAAAAGAATTTTTTCCAGATAATTTATTTCCTGCGCACCACGGGGGTGTCATATTTGGAGGCAACGCAGTTAAAGGGTTAACACTTTCGCATGCCACTGTCTTAAAAGTGCGTCATGTTTCGTCTACCCGCTCATGCACACATGACACAAATTTATGTCTTCGTAAAAAATATTTGTATAAAATTCAATTTTTATCCGATTTACTTCTGGTTTGTTTCAAACTGAGCGCCATGAAGTTCTCTTTCTCACTGCTAGGGCGCATGGCGCGTCGGCCTACCCGGTCACGTGACAGGCCCAATGTTTTCTCGTCACGTTTCGTGAGTCGATCACGTTTCCCTCGCGCGCCAAACTCGAACGGTTTTCTGCATTTATACCCGTTTCGTGTGTTTTATACCCAATACATTCATCAACAATGGATCCAGGTCAAGGCCCAAGCCGTTCTACGCCCAAGGAAGTGTCCAAGTCCTCGAAAGAGGACAGAATAACTATGATTTATCAAAAGTTCAAGGGAATGAAACTCACACCCACGAAAATTCCTGAAGTTGTGGCAGCTTTATCAGAAGCTGAGTATGATGCAGGTGATGTTGAAGGACTTGAAGATGATTTGGATGACTACAACGATTATAGTGGCGTCCAAAGAGCGAATGATACATCAACGAGTGATGAGGAGACCGAGCACCTCACAGAGGAGGATGAGGCACCGCTACTCCCTCCTCCTCCTCCATCTAGGCGCACACGTGGTGCATGTAAACCACCTAGAAAACTAACTTGGGGTGTACACATGTGGCACAATTAGACTGCTACGCAGCGCCCCAAAGGAATTGCAAACTATAGCCAAGGCTAAATTTCCACTGGATACCACCATATACCGCCGCAAAGATAACACCTTCATTCTACTGTGGAAAGACAAGCGAGTGGTCAATTTGGGATATAGATAAATAGGCAATTTGGGCCCTATTGCACTGGGACACGGAAGATTGGCCTGAAATAGCAACAGTATCTCATCACTTGCAGCACGCTCCAGACATAAATGATGACACAGGTCCTGCCTATGCTGACGCCGTGCAAACTCCTGGACCATCTGGTGTGAGGCGGCCTTTATTTACTTCAACACCTCAAGCTGACGCAGGAACGGACTCAGAACCCGAGATGTCTGGCACACTGCCATTTGACGAGTCGGTTTTGTCAGATGACTCTGACTCAAATGCTCAACCAACACCGAGAAGACGTGGCCCTATTGTTGATTCTGAACATCGCCTGAACTACAAACTGAAACATGAACTTTACAAACTGCCAAAACGTCTCAAGTGTCATGTCTGTGCACGGTCCGGTAAAAGGAAGGACACCAACATAGGATGCAAGACCTGTAACGTTGCACTCTGTGTTATTCCCTGCTACACCAGTTACCACCGGAAAAGAGTGTATTGGGTGGTGAAGAAGTAACCACCCGCAACAGCTTCACTCCACCTACAAAACATCTGTTGAGCAACTTCAGGAATGTTGTCCTGAAGAAGGTGGAGTGAAGAAAATTTGCTCAACTTACTCTTCCACAACCAGTTTTTTCTTGGTAAGTACACCTATTTTGTCCAATTTCTTGTAGTATAACTTATTGGGAGTATTTTGATACCAGAATGAACACTGTATCCCATAAACTGCCGTAAGTAGACTCGAAACTTCATAGATTTTTTTCGGGGTGTTGCGTGTCTGCAAGAGTGTCCCAAACGGGTTGCAGGTGGGGTGACTTTAGCCGTTTATACTGGGCATGTTTACACCTTATCATTTATTATATGCATATGTCTGTTTAGGGAATTTTATTCCGATCCATGTACAACCAAAAATAACTGTGTGCAACAAGTATAAACTTGAAAAACATAACAATAGTATAAACATTTCGTGTGTGTTTGACGCTCACTGATATGTTCCAGCGTTGTTTTATATTTGGCGCTATTCTAACTTACGCTTTGTTGATCTTTTTACCTACGTGCTTATAGAACATTCTATTGGGAACACATTGACACAAAAACGAATGACGTACATACAAAAATAATGTCAGGACAGTCAAATAAGTATATACTTTCGAAGCACCGTATCGCGCTTGTGTCGTTGCGTCACCGATACCGGGTAACAGTTCCGCCACTTCCCACACTCTTGCGGGTGGGCCGCGACTATGATTCTACGTTTATATTCATATCTCTGTGTTGGGAATTTCATTGTGAATCCATTGATACCAAAATTAACGCTGTAGGACAAGTGTGGAGTTGACAACAATCCAAAGAGTAGAAACATTTTGTTGCCGTTTTGCGCTCACGGTGAGTCATCTACGTAGTTCTTTATTTGGTGCTGGTCTCCGTATACTTTTAGTGACCTTTTTTACTGATGTTCTTCTAAAGAATTTTATTGCGAACACATTGGTACCAAAATGAAATACGTAGCTCGAGAACTAACGTCAGAAGAGTAAAAAGAGTATACACATTTTTGTTTGGCCACTTAAGCGACAAAACCGCCGGGAGCACTTACGGTTTTTTTTCCCTCGTTCGCCGGGCGGCTGAAAGTGTTAATTACCTCCAACTCCTAATTACTCAACCAAAATCAGTAATTAGAACAATCACAAATTGTATTCCCACCCATCGCTCTCCTAACTTACTGAAATTCTTGAATATGTTAAATATCAAGTCTCTGTACATACTATCGAATGTTCTCTACACTGTGTTACGTGCATCGCAAACAACGTCACTTATCCTGCACAATTTCCAATGTATCATGCCTAATATATTTATATTTACACTTTATATACACACTGTACAGTATCACACACTATATACACACATCATAAACACACTCAGTACTCCGCGAGTGTGTGATATGCTGCGAAACAGCCAACGGGGCAGAGTGGCACCTTGCACTCCACGCACCAGGTGCTGATGCATCTTCGTTTTTGTTCTCTGCGGGTAGTGTTCCTGCATACTATATAAGCACGTTTACCCTTCTCCCGTGATGCTGTGCCTGGCATATACTCGAGCATATGTACTCTGAAGTTTTCATTACCCGTCAATCTGTCTGGAGCTGCATGTGGCATTGTTGCTTGCACTCCGCGCGGTACAACAGAACCCTCCTTGCCATACTTTACTAGCAGCTGTGACACAACACCAGCACTGAATGTACGTATAGACGCTCTCCTGCCTGATTTTACTAGGTACATATTGTAGCAGTTGAGCACTACAACATCCATGAGGTGGAAGAAGAACTTTTTCGTCCACTTCACAGACTTGCGCACACACTCCACTCCACCAAATATCATGTCAATCTTATCGACGAGGCGCATGTTCACGTTATAGTCTATGACACAGTCTGGCTTATACATGGTGTTGCGTGTCTGAAAGTGGACTTTCCCACTGTCCACCATGGCACCGGTGTGAATTGTAGTCAGCATATTCACCTCGCGTCTGTCCTTCCACCGCACTGACAGCGTTTTGTCACACTTGCGCAGCTGGCACTCACCCACGGCTATAGCTAAACCGAACACTGGCATTTCCTTCCTGTGGCCCTTCACAGTGCCACATACACCGGTGTTGTGGGCAAGGAGGTATCTGGTCAGCAAGGGGCTGGTGTAATAGTTGTCGGTGAACAGTACATGCCCCTTGTTCAGCAACGGTTCCATCAGGGTTTTCACGACACTGCCTGAGAACCCGTGTACATCTTGAGCTGGTATGTCGACGTCTGTACCAGAATATAATATCATGTCCAAGACGATACCAGTCTCACAGTCGCACAGCACAAAAAACTTCAGTCCAAATCGGTGCCGCTTTGATGGGATGTACTGCTTGAATTCCAGTCGCCCCTTGAACAGTACAAGCGACTCGTCAATAACCACATTCTGTCCAGGTACAAAATAATCCCTGAACTTCCCTCTCATGTCACTGAAATTCTTCCGTACTTTCCACAGTCTGTCGTGTCTGTCCTCATTTGCATTATTCTCAAAATGCAGGCACCTGAGAATCAAGAGATACCTATCACGCGACATGTACCGGTTGAACACGGGCGTTGGAACAAGGCTGTCTTTGCTCCAATAATCCTGGATGACAGATTTCTCAGAGTGCTTCATCATCATGGTGAGTGCCAGAAACACGTACATTTCGTCGATTGTCGTGTCCTTCCATCGCATGAGGCGTGAGGCAGGTAAAATGCCATCGTCTATGAGGCTGTGAGCGAACCTGTTTGTCTCAGTCACAAGATGCGTCATGAATACATTGTCAAAATATGCCTGAAAATATTCCATGTCTGCCATATCATCACCAGTATATGGAAATAATGGTGTAACACCAAAATCGCTATCATCAAATGTTGGTATTTGAGGGACAAATGTGGTGCAATCCTCCCACACAAGTAAACCAGGGGGTTTGTTGTTGGCGCCAACACCACGGCCAACACCACCACGAGCACCATAACTACGGCTACGTGGTCTGCTGCTTCTGCTGGAGCTGCGTGAGGCTATGCTAGACGCTGAGGCAGATTTCCGTACTGTAGGCCTACCACGAATAAATGATGTTGAGGGGCCACTCTCATTGTTGTCCACATGCTGTGAGGCACGCCGCCGCCTGCCCCGGCGTGTTGCTGAGGCAGCAAAACCCCGCCTGGTAACACCACCGCTGCTCGTACTCGGGTCGTCTACACTACTCGTATCAGAGCCAATGTCACTGAAGCCCGAGAATGATTCGTCACACGTACTATCACTGAATAAACTACTAGCGTCTGGGGACATACATGGTGGTGGTGGTGATAACGGTGTTGACCCAGGGCGGCAAGGCAGGCCGGGCGAGGCACGTGTACCATACACACTCACCGCATCTTCAAATTCCGTCTCCTCCTCACTCGTATCAGATATCTGAGTAAGGTCTTTCTCAGGATCATAGTCTAGGTCATCATCCAGAGCACCGTCATCATACAAAATGTCGCGTATTTCCTCCTCAGAGAGTCGTTTTCCATGACCGCGGGTCACCGTGGAGCGGGAGCTCGTAGAGGATGCGTCAGACATGGTTGCTGCTGTGAAACCGAGGCTCCCCACGGCCGCAGGGCATGCTGGGATTTTTTTTGAAGATGGCGGACGATCACTGGGGCCCCCACCCACCCATACCCTACCCACGTCACCGCGCGCCAGTTTTGAATGGAACGTGAAAAATAAAAATACCTGGAGGCGCGCTGCGCAAACCAGACGTGAGCCTGGAGGCGCATTGCGCAGTTAAAGGGTTAAGGGTGGTGGATACCATAGGCGAGATATAGATAAATGAGTGAATAATACAAAGAAACTAGGGCCCGGCGAGGAACACAGTACCTGACCTTATAGAGAATGCCTACCATTTTAGGAATGTTTTAAGTAATACTTTAGTATTATAGCCATAGAAATTTAGTTTGTTGTCAATGTGAACACCAAGGAACTTCCAATCTACTCTGCTCACAATTTGGGTATTGTTAATTCTTAGATTAATTTAATTGTTGGACTTGTTACCAAAGAAAATTTAAAATGTCTTGTAGATGTTAAGTGTAAGTTTGCAAGCAGTTAACCACAAATGGACTTGATTTAGTTCAGTATTCACCATGTCATTTAGAATAAGTTGGTTAGTATGTGAGAAAATGAAGGTTGCATTATCAGCAAATAGAATTGGCTCCAAATGTTGTGAGGCATTTGGAGAATTATTGATATATAAGAGAGGGGAGTGGACAAAGTAAACTACCCTGTGGAACACCAATGTTAAATGAGAGAGTGGAGAAGAAGCATCGTTCACTGAAACATACTGCTGCCTGTCACCAAAGAAAGATTTCAAGTACTGAAGGGAGTGACCTTTGACTCTATAGTGTTGGAGTTTGAGGAAAGTTATTATGGTTAACAGTGTCAAAAGCCTTACGTAAGTCAACAGATCTATGTAGTAGTACTCATTTTTGTCAAGAGCTGCATGTATTAGGTTAAGCATATTTACAAGAGCATCATTGGTGATTTTATAGAGCCTGAAGCCATATTGGTTTGAATTGAGTATATTGTGCTTATTAAGAAAGGAATAGAGCTGATTGTACACAAGTTTCTCAAAGATTTTGAACATGGTGGGAAGGATTGATATTAGTCTAAAATTTTTGATTTCAGTATTTCATATGTAAAATAAATCATCTTTTTTCAGGTAAACAGGTAGTCCACAAATCATCTTTTTCAGGTAGTCCACAAATCTTGCTCTCCTTGTCTCATCTTTCCTGAGTGGATCTTCTGCTGACCAGTGTATTTTCCAGTAGTTAAAATTCAGAGCTCTGCCTCTGCTTGCCATTGTGGCTGCCTTTTCTATTTTCTTCAGGCATGTTTTGTTTCATTGATCATATTCCACTCTTAACCACTGCGATGCGCCGAGTTTATTGTGACATTCCCTCCCTGTGCGCATGAAATCAAGTGTTCCCAATTTTTTTTTTTATTTTGTAAAATGATAAATTCCCTTCCCTGATCATGTCTATGTAAAAATAGACTTATTCCACTTACTCTTGCTGTGGGGACGTGGACAAATTAAGCTGAGACGTCATCAGGAGCTAGTTGCCCGTGCATGTAGCTCCCAGAGGCGGTCACGCGGGCCATTCAAGCACCGCAAGATGCCACAAATATGTTTTCAATTATTTGTTCTATGTATTTCCAATGCGGGTTTTTTTTTTTTTTATCGTATATGATGCATGATTGTGTCCTTTACAATATGTATACAGTAGAATATTCATAAAGTTCCATGGAACTGTAATACATGTGTCAGTAATATGTCCACTATAAATGTTTATTGTCGCAATAAACAGCAAAATAGCAGCAGCAGTAACACAACATTAAAAAATGCAGTAGTAGTAGTAATGTTTAAAGAATCATTATTATATATATACAAATACTTCAGCATGTAGCATACTTACATTTGTTAGGATAATGTGTGCTGTCATATTATTGTGCCTCTTTCTAAATATCAATGCTTAGAAAATTTCACTTGTTATCTTACCTTTGCAGCTAACTGCAATCCAACTGAATCTGCTTCTTTTTCTAAAGTTCTTGAGTAAGGCAGGTGAAGCAGAATTTGGGTTACTTTATTTAAGAACCAATGAGTGACTACTGCAAGACCATCACTTGGAATAAATGCCCAGATTACTGCCAAGGGCACAAGAATCAAGATGTCAAGTAGGTAGCCATGACTGAGTTGCTCTGCCTGTGGATTAAAATATTTCATTAATAATTTATATAAACTAACAAAAATCTAGAAAATTTGTTTACTGACTCAAGAAACATAAAATGCTGAATGTAATAAAATGTCCCTTTCTGGTTGGTCTCTCAGTATCTCATCAGAGCTTAAGCACTTGTACTTTAACCCTTAAACCAAACACACACATATATATATATATATATATATATATATATATATATATATATATATATATATATATATATATATATATATATATATATATATGCGAACAAGCCTGAATGGTCCCCAGGACTATATGCGAATGAAAACTCACACCCCAGAAGTGACTCGAACCCATACTCCCAGGAGCAACGCAACTGGTATGTACAAGACGCCTTAAACCACTTGACCATCACGACCGGACATAATGAGGTGATAGCCGAAGCTATTTGAACCACCCCACCGCCGGCACTCGGATGGTTATCTTGGGCATAGCATTTTACCAAATCACCTCATTCTTTGGGGCACACGTGAGGAACACAAATGCGAACAAGCCTGAATGGTCCCCAGGACTATATGCGAATGAAAACTCACACCCCAGAAGTGACTCGAACCCATACTCCCAGGAGCAACGCAACTGGTATGTACAAGACGCCTTAAACCACTTGACCATCACGACCGGACATAATGAGGTGATAGCCGAAGCTATTTGAACCACCCCACCGCCGGCACTCGGATGGTTATCTTGGGCATAGCATTTTACCAAATCACCTCATTCTTTGGGGCACACGTGAGGAACACAAATGCGAACAAGCCTGAATGGTCCCCAGGACTATATGCGAATGAAAACTCACACCCCAGAAGTGACTCGAACCCATACTCCCAGGAGCAACGCAACTGGTATGTACAAGACGCCTTAAACCACTTGACCATCACGACCGGACATAATGAGGTGATAGCCGAAGCTATTTGAACCACCCCACCGCCGGCACTCGGATGGTTATCTTGGGCATAGCATTTTACCAAATCACCTCATTCTTTGGGGCACACGTGAGGAACACAAATGCGAACAAGCCTGAATGGTCCCCAGGACTATATGCGAATGAAAACTCACACCCCAGAAGTGACTCGAACCCATACTCCCAGGAGCAACGCAACTGGTATGTACAAGACGCCTTAAACCACTTGACCATCACGACCGGACATAATGCGGTGATAGCCGAAGCTATTTGAACCACCCCACCGCCGGCACTCGGATGGTTATCTTGGGCATAGCATTTTACCAAATCACCTCATTCTTTGGGGCACACGTGAGGAACACAAATGCGAACAAGCCTGAATGGTCCCCAGGACTATATGCGAATGAAAACTCACACCCCAGAAGTGACTCGAACCCATACTCCCAGGAGCAACGCAACTGGTATGTACAAGACGCCTTAAACCACTTGACCATCACGACCGGACATAATGAGGTGATAGCCGAAGCTATTTGAACCACCCCACCGCCAGCACTCAGATGGTTATCTTGGGCACCTCATTATGTCCGGTCGTGATGGTCAAGTGGTTTAAGGCGTCCTGTACATACCAGTTGCGTTGTTCCTGGCAGTATGGGTTCGAGTCACTTCTGGGGTGTGAGTTTTCAGTTGCATATAGTCCTGGGGACCATTCAGGCTTGTTTGCATTTGTGTTCCTCACGTGTGCCCCAAAGAATGAGGTGATTTGATAAAATGCTATGCCCAAGATTACCATCCGAGTGCCGTCGGGGAAGTGGTTCAAATAGCTTCGGCTATCACTTCCTTATGTCCGGTCGTGATGGTCAAGTGGTTTAAGGCGTCCCTGTACATACCAGTTGCGTTGCTCCTGGGAGTATGGGTTCGAGTCACTTCTGGGGTGTGAGTTTTCAGTTGTATCTAGTCCTGGGGACCATTCAGGCTTGTTTGCATTTGTGTTCCTCACGTGTTGCCCCAAAAAATGAGGTGATTTGATAAAATGCTATGCACAAGATGACCATCCAGGTGCCGGCGGGGAAGTGGTTCATATAGCCTCGGCTATCACTTCCTTATGTCCGGTCGTGATGGTCAAGTGGTTTAAGGCGTCCCTGTACATACCAGTTGCGTTGCTCCTGGGAGTATGGGTTCGAGTCACTTCTGGGGTGTGAGTTTTCAGTTGTATCTAGTCCTGGGGACCATTCAGGCTTGTTTGCATTTGTGTTCCTCACGTGTTGCCCCAAAAAATGAGGTGATTTGATAAAATGCTATGCCCAAGATGACCATCCAGGTGCCGGCGGGGAAGTGGTTCATATAGCCTCGGCTATCACTTCCTTATGTCCGGTCGTGATGGTCAAGTGGTTTAAGGCGTCCCTGTACATACCAGTTGCGTTGCTCCTGGGAGTATGGGTTCGAGTCACTTCTGGGGTGTGAGTTTTCAGTTGTATCTAGTCCTGGGGACCATTCAGGCTTGTTTGCATTTGTGTTCCTCACGTGTTGCCCCAAAAAATGAGGTGATTTGATAAAATGCTATGCCCAAGATGACCATCCAGGTGCCGGCGGGGAAGTGGTTCATATAGCCTCGGCTATCACTTCCTTATGTCCGGTCGTGATGGTCAAGTGGTTTAAGGCGTCCCTGTACATACCAGTTGCGTTGCTCCTGGGAGTATGGGTTCGAGTCACTTCTGGGGTGTGAGTTTTCAGTTGTATCTAGTCCTGGGGACCATTCAGGCTTGTTTGCATTTGTGTTCCTCACGTGTTGCCCCAAAAAATGAGGTGATTTGATAAAATGCTATGCCCAAGATGACCATCCAGGTGCCGGCGGGGAAGTGGTTCATATAGCCTCGGCTATCACTTCCTTATGTCCGGTCGTGATGGTCAAGTGGTTTAAGGCGTCCCTGTACATACCAGTTGTGTTGCTCCTGGGAGTATGGGTTCGAGTCACTTCTGGGGTGTGAGTTTTCAGTGAGATATATATATATATATATATATATATATATATATATATATATATATATATATATATATATATATATATATATATATATATATATATATATACACATGGGGCCTCGATTTACGATGCTAATCCGTTCCCAGAGACGGATCATATGTCGAAATATCGGAAGTCGAAGCAAATTTTCCCATAAGAAATAAAGGGATTTGAATTAATCTGTTCCCCACCCTCCAAAATATTAACATAAAAATACATTTTATACTGAATACAATGTTTTTTTCTAACTACAATACAGTACCAAAACTTCACTTACCTTTATGGAGGGATTTCGATGGCGTATGGAAGATGGTGATGAGGGGGGAGGAGGAGAGTTGTTACTGTTTGGAAGGGGAGTCCCCTTCCATTATCACATCAGGCAGTGATGTTTTCTCTGGGGTACTCTCTCTCCTACGTTTTGCCTGAATACCACTAGGACCTGGTTGTGGTTCAGTGCTTGTTTGTCTCACTACAAATTTGTCAAGAGACATTTGTTTTTCCATTCGATTTAACATTTGTCTGTAATGATGCATCACTTTAGCACCCATAATGTCCTTTTTCTTAACCAGTATGGTGGATATCGTTGACTGAGATTTGTTGTACTGCCTAGCCAGTTCACCGACCCGCACACCGTCTTCATATTTACGAATGATCTCTTGTTTCTGCTCTATGGTCATTCTTACATGATCTCATATGTTGAGCCTTACCACTGACTTTCTTGGGACTCATGGCACGATAGAAAATAATTACTTTAATGTTCAAAATGCAAAAAAATCACCACAAAAGCGGAATTTCTTATAGGCGCGATCGTCACTAAGCGGGTAGCTGTAGTAAACTGAGGCAGGTCGGACCGCGTGTCCGGGAACCACGCGCTTGGCCGACCCGAACGTGTACCAACAAATATCGGATGTCGACGACACCATCGGATGTCGAGTCGCATTTTTTGATGAAATTTATATCGGAACTCGAATTTATCGTAAGTAGGGGCAATCGTATGTCGAGGTGCCACTGTATTATATATATATATATATATATATATATATATATATATAATATATTATATATAATATATATATATATATATATATATATATATATATATTATATATATATATATATATATATATATATATATATATATATATATATATATATATATATATATATATATATATATTGTCGGGGTTTTACGGTGTTCTCGTTAGAGAAGGGTTAAAGCAACAGTAGACTGGATCTCCTTTCCAGGTGGTTGCTCCAACAATAACCCTTACTCACCGTCGTTCGGCGGGTCTTCCCTCAATCCCTTAGGCTCCACTGCTGGCCTCGGAGAGTATCCCAGTCGATCTCACAACCGGCCTGAGATTTGTAAGATGAGTGGGAGCACAGATCGTTCCCTCAATCTGTGGCCCTCCCGACACCGAACTCTTACACAGCCTTCAAGGTCGCCAACTGGTTTTTTAGATGTCCAGTAACACTGCAGTGGTTAGGTGTAATTGTGGCAAGAGCAAATTCCAATAATATGGTATCAGGCAGGTCACTCTACTTTATATCATTACACGGTCACAAGATAAATGGAGGGGATGATATCAAACACCAAAGAGTTTTGGTATTTTACTTAAAAGACAACGAGAAATATATATGCATCAATGTATCAGAATTAATATATGACAATCGCTCCATTCATAGCATAATATTCTAGAGCGCACCATATGGCAACATCGGCACGTGTCACCTGTCAGAATGCCAGCTGACCGGGCCCTCGCGATCGTGGGAACAGACTAGTACTTGTTTTCTAATTGTCGCGATCCCCGTTATTTAACTTTTTCCAAAACACTAATCAACGTTCACATGGCTTACTTATGATTTCACTGGCCTCACGATCAACATCTATATTCACAATACTCTCACAGTGACTTTTCACTGTACCAAAAGATTACTCTATTCTTAATAATATTTACTGTGAATGCACTCACTTGATCACTGAACTTTTCTTTATATTTATACTTCCTCTTAAGGGCCCGGTCTAGTTATGTAGAAAAATTTGTTCAATGTCAACCAATATTATTTGAATAGTTGTATATGAAAAGTGCTGAAATTGTCCCAAGTTTCAGTACTGCAGCGTAAATAGAAAAAGATTTTTTTTTTTTTTTTTTTTCAACATTTTTTACACATTTTCAAGTCTACACTTCTTCACACACGTTTCAAATATAATTATTCTGTGACACTTTTCTGACACATTAGCATATAATAAATGATTGTGTGATTTAGGATTTCCAAAACATCTTTAGTTTTCCTAATACAAATGTTCAAAGTTCCACCCAAAAAATTATGCAAAAATGGCATGTTTATTGCTATTATAAAATCAATAAATGAACTTAGAGAAAAGTGAAATCTTGCACATGTAGAGACATGCCCTCCACATATACTGTGTAAGTTTCATGTAAATTGAATAAAAAATTATTCAGTTTTGTAAACATTTGTGTCAATTGAAAAAAAAACAGAAATTAATGAAGTCTAAGGTTCTAAAATCTGTGGCTGAGGTTGACATCAACCAATTTTCTCCAAAATTGGCATCCTTACAGATAGGTATACGTACAGTAAGGTGTGTAAGTTTGATGCAAATCGTCCGAAAAAAAATTTGAAAAAAAAAATTGAAAAAAAAAAAAAAAAAAAAAAAAACTTTTTTTTTTTTTCCTAAAATTTTTTCCAATTAAACTAATTATAATATTTGTTTAATATATGCTATTGTGATAGCAAAGAGTCATAGCTATGATTTCAGTTGACACTTTTGATTCATAATCGATTTTGACCATTTTGGCATAATTTTCACAACTACTTCATTATTTTTTTTCTCCCTTCCTATTTATGCTACGATGCTGAAACTTGGACCAGATGAAACACTTTTCATATAGAACTTGTCAAAAAAGTTTGATTGAAATCGAACGAGTTTTCATTTTTGCATTTTTGGAGCCAAACTGGATTGGACCGCCCCCTTAAAGAGATATCACTGGCAATCACTTCGCGTATATGATATTATTCAGCACACAATCATGTCATATATAAATCAGTAATCAAACTTCAGGCATATATATATCAATAGATCATAGAGATCAACACACAGGCATTTATATCGATAGATTATGGAGATCAACACACGGGCATTTATATTGATAGATTATAGAGATCAACACACGGGCATTTATATTGATAGATTATAGAGATCAACACACGGGCACTGATATCAATAGATTATAGAGATCAATCAACAGGCATTTATATCAATGGATTATAGAGATCAATACACCAAATCTGGTTTACTACCAATATATATATAATAATAATACTCACTGGAGATAATAATAGTCACAGTAAATTCTCTGATGAATCTTGGTGCTTGCACACACCCACACATAGATATATATGTAAATTGATACTGTGAGCGCTCTGGGCAGCCTCACCACATACTGTGCACTCTGTGACTTAAACTCAGGTGAGACTTGCTCACGACATACAAAATATCCTGACAAGAATATATATAGCTAACTAAAGGGGAAATGGGAGGGAACTGTAAACA
>WNGS01160012.1:20233-43281 GCA_020271785.1 Procambarus virginalis
AAATTTCTAGTTTTTATGGAAAGCAATGAACGGCAACAATCCAGGGGACAACATGGATTTAGAGCGGGAAGATCCTTGGTCTGTCACAGTTACTAAACCATTATGACAAAATCACAGAAGCACCATTGAAGCACCCAAGCAAAAATGCACGCAGGTGGTATAACAGACTTTGCAAGGCGTTGAACAACAAATGGTGCAACAATGGGTTGTGCTCACAATCCCTGCTAAGGTTCAATGGTTAAATAATGGAGAGAAAGTAGGACGCTGTATACTCAATTTCCTGTCGAAAAGAACCCAAAGAGTAACAGTAAATCAGATGAAATCGAGGTCGAAGCGATGCTAAAAGCTCTGTACCTCAAGGGTACAGTCCTGCACCGCTGCTGTAACTTATTCTCATAGGATCTGATGTAGACAAAAATACACGTTACAGCTTCGTGTCGTCATTTGCAGATGATACAAAAATCAGCATGAAAATTATCTCTGCTGAGGACATGGAAAAACTACAATCAGATGTCAACAAAGTTTTTCGGATTGGCAAGCAGAAAATAACATGATGTTAACAGTGATCAAATTTCAGGTACCTCAGGTACGGCAAAAAATGAGGATCTGAAAAACATAATACAGGTTACTGTCGGGGTTCACCATAAGAGGGTGAGCAACAGCATACAAGAAATCCTTTCGTGACCGGTCCGCCATCTGGCGATAACCGTACCGTAGCCTGCGGGGATCTCTCACCTCATCCCTCGCCGCGACCGCCACCACTGTTCGCCAAGAGAGTACCCCAGTCGATCCACAACCGGACCTTAATAGTCAGAAATGAGTGAGGACACAGTTTGCTCTCTCCCACTGTGTGCCGCTCGCACAAGGACTTATACAGTTTTCAAGGTCGCCAACTGGTTGTTTCCTGTGTCCAGTAACACGTCATTGGTATTGTGGAATTGTGGTAACAGTGGCAAGAGCACACTAATAAATTGATATTCAGGCAGTTATTATTCCATCACTCTCCTTTTTCAGTGTTAGGTCAGCAGCAGCAAGAATAACGGAGGGGTAATACAAATGAGAAGGAATTTTGTGTTTTACTTAAAACTCAGGATATCATATTCTTATATCAACAGGCAAGACAAGTACAAGCAGAGTCGCTCTTTCGTTATAAAATAATTTGGAGGACACTATATGGCAAACTCTCTTCCCCTTAGCGCAAATGTCAAAATCAGCAAAGCGATTCTCACCGCCTTTGCGAAATGTTCGGTTATTTGTTTTCTGGGTATTTCAAAATTCTCAACTATCACTGTATTGACACACAAACACGATTACTGCTATAATGGCAATGGAACACAAATGAATCACTGCATTGAACTTGAGCTGAATCAAATATATCTATAATAATAAACACCGTAGATCACAGTTAAAGCTTTAAATCACCGTAATTTCGCAGGTATGATAATAAATGTAATCAGTACACTACACTATTTCCCCTTTCAAACACCGCGAATTCACTAGATGGCAATGACATAGAAAACTATACACATGAAAGTTATTCAAAACATAGCTATAATATTGGATCAATCATCAAATAAATAATGTAGTTATGATAAAATACTGGGACACGCCTAACCCCAATAACGGTTATACTTCATATATAATATATGTATTCTCTGGAATAAGAATATCATAAAGTCAATGAAAGAATTCTCAAAAACACAGCAAATCTTTCAATAATACTACGGGTGCATCCTACACCACAAATATCTTCGAGGGCTTTCTACAGCCCCACTTCTCAAAACTGTGTCCCTACGTGACATTGTGAGCCTTGCTCAAGTTTTTTGCGACAATTACAAAATACTCTGGCTGAGTTATATATACGCTACTAAGGGGAATTGGGAGGGAAACATGAAACTACATACTTCCACCTCACTGTGAGGACTAGCCCTCCCGTGAGAGTTGAATTGCAGCTCCCGGTCCCGGCTCCCCCGTCTGCGCTCGTGTAGGGAGACAGCCCCACACATACACTGATGCGTACTCCACAGAAACTCAACAATGTTCCACCAACAATAAACGCGTGTCTGCGTGCCTTTCCACTCGGTCCCGTGCTCCTCAAGGACTGCTTGTAGGGTTGGAGTTCGGTTCCTCTGGCCATTCGACTTTCCCCCTCAATCTACGGCTGCCACGCCTACGTCTCGGCTGCAGTGTACCGATCTCCCCCAATTAGTTTATCTCTTCCCACTGGTTCCCGGTGAATCGGTCCAGCCAATCATGTCGTCACAAAAACAGGTGATCTGTCTCAGACGTCACTACACAGCCTCGCTTCTTCTTGCAACGTACTGTCCCTCGGAGCAACTTGTTGCTCAATATTCTGTCGATTCCTTCTCTGGCCCACATCGTAAGGAAGACTTCACAGAGTACTGTGCAGACTTCGGGCGATGCGGTAAATCTCGGGAAGGGAACAACTGTCAAAACTAACAGGACCAAATTTCGTACATCCGACCTCCCTTACGTGCTGGTAGACTGGTGTTACTGTCAAACTGACAGGACCCATCGTTCAACATCCACCTGTTGGAGGTGGTCAACTAGTTCACTCACGGTGGAATGGCCCAGCACTACCTGTCTCCTAAACCGGGGTGAACTGCCAAAGACGTCACATATGTCACTGCACAGACCCTTCTTGCAACGCACCTGTCCCGGAGCACTTGTTGCTCAATATATCAATTCCTTCTCTGGTCCAACACATGAACGAGGAAGACCTCACAGAGTGCTTGTAGACTACAGGAGACGCGTACATCCACCGGAACTGGGAATCTGTCACCTTGACAGGATCCCCGGTCGCACGTCTTGCCTCTCTGACGTGCGTGTGAGATGGTGGCGCCGTAGAGGCGCGATCTCTGGACCCCCTTGCTCTCGTGATGTCATACCCTCCAGGGGCGGATTTCATTGGCTCTTTGCGCCACTCACTGTCAGTGACCAATCTGGTCCACTGACATCACAGTTTTGGCGGCCAAAACGGAGGGGCCAGCCATATTGGCGTCCTAAAGGGCCTAAACAACATGCCAAAACTTCTTTCTTTGCGAATTTCTCCAAACGCGGTGGATACTCCACGCCCCCACATCAAATTGTAGCCCGCAACGTAGAGAACCGCGGGGAATTGGATTACTCTTACAGCGTGGCGTGGGAGAAATGCAAGAAATATAAGGGGGGGAAACACCGTCACAGTACAAAACACAATCGAATCTTCCCATAGTAGAAAAACAGCATGTATAGATTCGGGAATAATGATGTCCGACGATCTAACTTAGGGAGCATAACCAAGCATATATCGTCAGCCAGAAAATGATCAGTATGGATTACGAGACTTTCAAATCCAGGGATCACATCACAATGGTTGTACTCTTCAAGTTACTCGTGTTGTCCCATCTCGAGTACTGCTCAGTACTCACTTCCCCCTTCAGAGCAGGAGAAATTGCCGAAATAGAGAGGAATATAGAGAACATATACAGCACGCATAGACGAGATAAAAATCTAAATTATTGGGATCGTCTCAAAGCTCCAAATGTACTCTCAGAAAGGGACGAGAGAGGATACCAAATATTATACACATGGAAAATACTGGAGGGCCAGGTCCCAAATCTACACAGTAAAATAAACGTACTGGAGTGAACGATATGGAAGAAAATGCAAGATTGAACCAGGAAGAGCAGAGGTGCCATAGGCACAATCAGAGAGCACTGTATAAACATCGAGGTCCGCGGTTGTTCAACGTCCTCCCAGCGACTATAGAAATATTGCCGGAAAAACCGTGGACATCTTCAAGAGAAAACTGGACCGTTTTCTAAGAGAAGTCGGATCAGCTGGGCTGTGGTGGGTATGTGGCCTGCGGGCCGCTCCAAGCAACACCTGTGGACCAAACTCACAAGTCGAGCCTGGCCTCGGGCCGGGCGTGCAGAGTAGAAGAACTCAGAACCCCATCAAGCAGGTACCATATCCCCCTTCCCCTCTTTCCTTCCCTTTTCCCTCCCCTTCATCCCATATCTTCCATGTCCCCCCTACACTTGGACCCCCCCTACCCTCTCACCCCAGTATCCTTTGAGATCCCTGTATTCCACCTCACAAATCCTCACACCTATGGAACAGCTTCTCCCATCAGAAGAATGCTCACCAAAAAGGGGACATGATAAGGAACAGAAGAAAGTGAGTCTCAAGGCAATGTACACTAACATGGATGGGATTACAAATAAAACAAATGAACTTGGAGAATAGGTACTTGAAGAAAACCCAGACATAACATCATTCAGAGACACAAACTAACGAAAACCATAACAAATGTGTTTATAACGTTCATAACAAATAGTGTTCCCAAAGGACTACTGTGTTGTGAAGAAGAGAGAGAAGGAAGAGGAGGTGGTGGTGTAGCTCTGCTGTTAAGAAAAGGCACGAATTTTGAGATGGTATTGGGCTGTGAAGGTTTCAGTGACTACACAACAGGTGCCATAGCAATTCGATGACAAAAAATTATAGTCGTAGTCATATATAACCCACTACAAATTACAGAAGGCCCAGACAGGAATAATGATAGAAACAACATAGCCACCAATAACATAATAGAGTGAGCAGCTTCTGTTGCTAGAAGGAATGCATCTGGACTACTAACTCATTGAAGATTTCAACCACGGGAAGCCGGACTGGGAGAGCAGAGACCCAGTGCATACAGACCCATGGAAGAGCATGGAACCAGACACATGGAGAGCTAAGCTGCTGGATGTGGCAACAAGAAACTTTCTAAGCCAACACTTCAAGGACCGTCATGAATGAGAGGGGAAGATGAACCAGCCATGCTTGATCTGATATTTACCCTATATGATTGGGATATAAGGGAAGGTTTGAAAGAATCCTTGGGAATCAGTTGATCACAGTGTATTGATCTTTGAGTATCTGGTAGAGCTAGGATTAATCAGCACCCCCCCCCAAAAAAAAAAAAAAAAAAAAAAAACTAAATGTACTAGGAAACAAAAGGTTGGCTTACCAAAAGAGAATTATGAGGGATGAGAAGTTCCTAAGGGATATACCATGGGACACAGACCTCAGAGCAAAGTCTGTACAAGATATGATAGATTATGTCACCCAAAAGTATCAGGTAGCAGTAAACAGGTTTATCCCAGCCCAAAAGGAAAAATCTGAGAAGCAAAAGAAGAATCATGGTTTAATAGGGCATGTATGGAAGCAAGGAACTGAACAAAAGGGCGTTCCGGAACATCCGAAATAAAAGAACACCAGAAAACACAAAGAGATATCAGAGAAACAAGAATGAGTATGTTAGTGTTAGATGAGAAGCGGAGAAAAATTATGAAAGTGATCTAGCAAACATATGTGGACCGAACATATGTTCAATCAAGACCGAACGAAAGGTAAGGTAATTATCAAAAGAAGGCACCAAACCGGGAAGGCTATGTAGCACCATCAAAGTGCGAAATAATCAAGGGGCGCTAAATTCACCCAAGAATATCCAATACGAGAACAAAAACGCATAAGGCGAACGATATCCAAAGTATCCGATCACCAAGAATTCTATCGAGGGACAAGTGACCGCGAGGGACGGTTGAAGCAAGACACGCTCGTCCTGAAGTCAGGACATTCAACAAGGATATGCACAACTGGTAAGAGGGACAACACAACTCGAGGACAAAAGGAGCAAGCGGCGGCGCTCCATTAAGTGACCGTGGGTTAAGCTGAGTATGGGCAAACCCGCAGCCGTTCCAAAGCAGTTTCCCACCGCCGGTACGGTGGTAGAGGAAGGCCACGCGGTGACCACACTACGTTTGAGAGTACGCAGGGCTTGTTGCGTAACCACAGAGGTGACGCTAGACAGACGGCCGTCCAAGCGGGCGAAGGTATGGGGGAATGAATAACAGGAATAAAGTCAGAATAAGGAATACCTTTACCGGGAGATGGGACAAGCCAAGGATTAAGCGTCTTAGGGCACAGTCATCCCACACGCTCCATCTAAAGACAATACCCATATGGCTGGAAACCCAGCAAAACTCTACGATTTAAATTACTAGAAATAAGTAACAGCCAGTGCTTGAATCTCGATGACCACGTGGTGGACAGGAGATTAAAGGACCCTGGAGACCATGAGTGGCACTACGAGATCCTAAATACAACCACAAGAGGATGATCGAAGAACGAGAATCAGAAGAAACGGTAGAGCATAGAGGATAGCATAAGTTCCGCCGTTAAAGTGACGCTAGTTTCCCGACTGGGAGGCGGACAGCAATGCTGGTCAGGAAAACAACAGATAGCCCACACCGCCGCAGACGTTAGACCCATCGGTGAAGATGGAATAGAGCGGGAGTGCGAAGAACAGTGCCAGGGAGGAGAGCTTTTCAGAATTGAGGAGGGGTAAAGGCTTGAGTAATACAAGTCAAGGACGTACAAAACTTGGGAATGGGGACTCTCCACGGAGGCAAAAAAGGAACAACACAAGGAGAAAGATTAGAAATACGAACAGAAAGAATCCTGTAATCGAGAGATACCGGACAGGAAAGTTGGGAGACGCACCCGAAGAGCGACCCACAGGCGTACAGGAGGGGGGAAAAGGCAAAGCACGAGAGAGGCGAGAGGAGGATGTTTTAGGACCGCGCAAGATAGCGAAGACAGAGGCGATCACGGCGGTCCTGAAAAGAGAGAAAGCCAGAGTCAACATACAAACCTGAGGTCGAGGAGTCGTACGAAAGGCACCAGAGATGAGACGGAATCAGTTCTTATGGGGCAACGCTCAAGACGACGAAGAGCTGAAGAAAGAAGCAGAGGGTAAGTAGGGCAACGATAATCGAGCTTGGACAGGATGAGAGAGGAGTGCATATAGAGGAGCGTGCGTCTATACGCTCCCCAAGAAGTATGGGGCAAAACCTTAAGGAGGTTAAGGGCGTTAGAGCATTCAACTCGGAGGGAAAAGATATGGGCTGACCCAAGACAAACGTGTGTCAAAGACTAACCCCAAGAGCTTTGCGCAATCCCTGTACACAATGGGAATACCATAAAGCGACAGAGAGGGATGAAGAATGACACTCTCCTGAGTAAAAGTCATAGCACAAATCATAGACGCAGAGAACTTGAAGCCATTATCGGTGGGGCCCAAGACTACCGCATCAATCGCAATTTGAAGCCACCGTTGAAGGAAAAGTGAATCATCACCTCGACAGCAAAGGGTAAGATCATCACATAGAGAGAAAGCAGAGAAGATGCCAGAGGAAGAGAGGAAAGAATATCATTGAGGGCAACCAGAAACGAGTAGTGCTCAGAACCACTTCCTGGGGGAAACCCTCATTACTGCCTAAAAAAAGGGGCAGAGCAGAGGAGACGCCGCAAAGGTACCAAGCCGAACACGAAAGGCGACGAGAGAGGAAGCTCTGGAGGAAGAGAGGGAGGTTCCCCCGAAGGCCAAATGATGAAGTTGAGACTAGATAGGTAATGACTGCAGGTAGTGTCGTACAAGCATTTTCAAGGTCAAAAGGAAATCAAAACGGAGGTCTTCGCAGCAAAAAAAAGCAGTTCGAATATACACCTCCAAGTTCACCAGTACATCCGTTGTGCTGCGGCACTTGCGAAAACCAAATTGAAAGGGGAGGAGTGGTGATAGCGTTCTAAGAATCACATCAACGAACCGTTTACCCAAACGTTCAAAGAGCTTGCAGACTCAACTCGTGAGGGCAATAGGCGGAAGTCCTTAGGGGACGAACCGAGAGACCCTGGTTTCCGAATAGTGAGTACAACAGCATCGAGCCTGTCTTCAGGGACCGACGACGACTCCCAGACCCGACTGTACAGACTCGTTAATTACTGAGACGTGCACGGAGATGAGATGGCGAAGCAGTTCATAATGAAACGCCATCGGAGCCCGCTGCCGTGGAACCGCAGAGTCGGGGCAGAATGAAGTCAGAGAGAGAGAGAATTGATCATTATAGGGAAGGTGAAAATAAGTACAGAAATTTAAAGGACGTGATTCAAGAAGAGGCTTACGACAGAGAAGGAAGGATGGGGGAGATGAGAACCAGAAATAACAGAGGAGAAATGGGAAACCCAGTTCGGTCGCATCCTGCAAAGGGTTAAGCTACAAGCGCACCATGGAGGTGAAGGACTGGGGATACATCGGGAACGAACTCACCCGCAATCTTGCAGATACGATTCCAGACCAGTGGAAGAGGAGATTCGGACGTAAATGGTGGAGACGTAAGAGATCCAGCAAGCACGTTTAAGAAACCCGCAGGATGGTCCTACGGGCCACCGCCCTCGCCTTCCGCAACAAAAGAAAAGACTCAACTGTCTGCCAGCGGCAGTGTCTCTTCCAAGGTTGAACGCTTACCAGCGGACAGCCCCCTAGACCGAACCAAAGTTACTATACAGTCACATCAGGATGAAAACATCAGTGAAAAGACACGGAAATTAAACTTATAACTGGCCAGAGGGCACAGTACTTACAGAGAATGACAAAGATGTGTTGACAAACATCTGGAGAGGATGACTTCGTGACAAATCGTCAACCTGGCTTGTTCCGCGGAGGGGTTAAACCTCTGCCTCACGGGTTAAGAGACCGCTGTCTGACACCCAGGTGACACAAGATTATAGCAATAAAAGAGAAGGTGGGCGGAATGCTTTTTCTTGGGACTGCTCGGGGCAACCTTTGACACAGTTCCACCATAATAGGGTGGTACATAAGCTGGAGGGAACTGCGCAAGGCAGAAATTGTTAAGGGCTCAGTGGATATGTTAAAAAAGTACCTAGCAATGGGCGGAAGCAGAGAAGTTACATGTAGGGCGGTTAGACTCTAGCTTGGTGTCGAAGTAACCAGTGGAGTCCACAGGCTCTGTTCTCGTACCTATCCCGTTTCTGATGAACCGTAAATGATAACCAGAGTAGGATAACTCATTCCTCTCAATGTTTTGCTGATGATCCAAACAAATTTGAGAAGAATTAAGACAAGAGGGAGGATGCGGAGGCTTCAGGAAACCGGACAAAACTGAAGGAATGGTGGAACAAATAGCTGTTAGAGTTTAACCGAAGCAGCAAATGTAATTTGTAATTGAAGATATGTGCAGGGGCCCGCAGGAGGCCAGAACAAAGATTCATTGGGAGATGAAATTCTTCAAGAGTCGAGAGAGAAACACTGAGGGATTAATCATGCCAGACGTCCCCTAGAATTATTTCAAGAGGTAATCGCATCACATGTGTGCATATGCCAGGTTGGCCAACATAAGAACGACCTTTAGAACTTGTGTAAAAGATCATTCAGAACTTTGGTTACCACAGAAGTCAGACCAATCCTGGAGTATCAGGCTAAAGCATTGATTCCATATTAGCAAGCATAAGATAGCACGGAAAGTTCAAAGATCGGTGCCACCCAGAATAGGTACCCGAGCTGAGTAGGTATGATATTACGATCTTGAGGTTATCTCGAATGATTTTGGGGCCAGGTCCCTGTGACGGGCTCCTCGACCAGGGCCTTTCCTTTTTTGTAAAGTCCACAGGAAGCAGCCCGTAGCAGCTTGCTAACTCCCGGGTACCTATTTCCTGATAGGTAACAGGTGCTCAGAGTGAAAGAAAACCTCTGCCCATTTGTTTCCTACTTCACCAAGGCACGAACCCGCAACCTCAGGACTAAGAGTCCGACGCAGCTGCCCATTCAGCTGTCAGGCCCCTTGATCTCCACGTGATTTACGAGGAGACTATACAGGAATTAAACCTCACGGTCGCTTGAAAGACAGAAGAGTTTAGGGGGGACATGATCACCACATAAAAGATTCTCAAAGGAATAGACAGGGTATATAAAGACACTATTTACCACAATGGGCACTCGCACGGAGGACACAGCTGGAAATGAGTGCTCCAATAAGCTCATATGCAGTGTTTGTAAACCCCAGTGTTTCCACCGCTCAGTACCTTGTCCACCCGTACTGGGAAACCCTGGCGATTCACCTTTTATGGGGGCCAGCCCACGACACAATATCACGAAGTGCCTATACACCACTATCGCTCTCCAGCCGCTTGCTGGCAGGGCCCTCAGCCTCACGCTTGACGGGGTCCACAAACACAACCAATACAAGGGGTAGCGAACCTCTTGCAGAAGCCTCTAGCACCGGCTAGCAGCACTTCACATCAGGCACCTCCACTGTTTGTCCGTTACTCTCCGTAATTCATTCCCGGGTACGCCGATCGTTAGCAACACTACGTTATACAGAAGCAAGCACACCGCGTAGATCGACGGCGGCTTAGCATCTCTTCCAAGACCCCCAGGCGGAGAGTTTTTTTTTCTTTTTTTTTACCCCATGGGGAAGCACAAGGTAAACTTCCCCTCTTTAGTACGACTTGTCCCAGAATCATTACACCTCTGTGGGACATAAGACGTCATCAGTTAAATGGATGGTACTAGGAAAACCAGGAGGTATCACTTACCCACTGGGAGTTGCCCATTATGCAAGTAGCACATACCTAGGTGGCGCCTTGAATTTGGTAGTCTGCCCACCTCAATCGAGATTAACACAAATACCTCTATGGCTGGACGAAAGGCAGAGATGGAGTAATTTGCCACTGTCACACCACAACCAATAGATGCGTTTGTATAGTAGGCAACACTTCTAGGGGTCAGTTTGAATGCAGACACATAGATGGCGCTGAAACTGCCATCTAAACTCTGACGAAGGTGACGAGTCCATAACAACGCATAGTTAATTAATTTAAATTAACTAGGGTTTGAACGACTGGGGAGCCATTTGTCGGTACCATTCATAGTCTGTGTCTTCTTGCTAGTTCATTCTATTTGCTCCCTGTCTTGCGTTGGTATAGCTCTTTGCTCCCGAGTGGTCTCGTCCTCTAGGAAGATTTTTGGTAAATGAACAATCATTTTCATACTGTCTCTATGCTTCTCTCCTCCCTCTGAAGTACTCATTTCTGGCCCCTCTGATATCTCTTCTGTTCACTGTGTTCTGTATTCCTGGGGTTTTTTTTCCATGTTCTTGTACCCAGTTGCTTCGCTGCCTTACATTCCAGACTGATCCAGTCGTTCTTCTGTACCCAATTTTCATGTTTAACCCTTTTGGGCCGGGATACAGCTGTCTGCGGTTTCCTGGCACTTCTGGGGACATAGTCCATAATATCCAATCTTTCTTTCCTCCTCCTCCCGCACGGCACGAGAGATGTTGAGAGAGAGGATATGATGGACTATGTCACCAGAAGTGAAGGAAACCGCAGTACAGCTGTAAACGGCCCACAGGTTAACAATGAAAAGTTACAGAAGAACGACTGGATCAGTCTGGAATGTAAGGCAGCGAAGCAACTGGGTACAAGAACATGGAAAAACCAGGAAATAACAGAACACCAGTGAACAAGAAGAGATATCAGAGGGCCAGAAATGAGTACTTCAGAGTGAGGAGAGAGCAGAGAGACAATATGAAAATGATTTGTTCATTTACCAACAGTCTTCCTAGGAGTCACAGACACTCGGGAGCAAAGAGCTATACCAACGCAAGGACGGAGCAAAATTCTGAATGAGACTACAAGAAGACAAACAGAATGAATGGTACAACAACAAAGGGGCTATAAAGGTTCAACCCGAGTAAATATAAGATAATGAAACTATGCCAGCGCTGTAGGACTCGTGGAACCTTCGCAGACGGTAGGGTGGTAGTTTCAGCGCCATCTATGTGTCTGCATTCAAACTCCCATAGTGTATGCTACGAGACAACGCCATCTATTGGTTGTGGTGTGCACAGATGGCAATATGACTCCAGTTCCTGCCTTGGCCAGCCAGAGAGGTATTTGTGGATAATCTCGAGTGAGGTGGCAGATCGAAGATCAGCGCCACCTAGGTTGTGCTACGTGTATAATGTTAACTCCCCAATGAGTAAGTCGAACCTATGGTTTTAATAGTACCACCAATCCACATTTAATTGATGACGTCTATGTTCCACAGAAGGTGATGTCTGGAACAGTCTTACTAAAGAAGGCAGTTTACTCTGTGCACAGTCCCATGTACTCTCCGACTGGCAGTCTTGCGAAGAAAGACTGCGTGAAGCCGCACCGCGATAGCTACGGCAGTGTGTTAGGTGCTGTATAACGTAGTGTTGCTAACGATCGGCGTACCCGGGAATTGGATTAGGAGAGTAACGACAACAGTGGAGGTGCCTGATGTGAAGTGCTGGCTAGCCGGTCGCTAGGAGCCTTCTGCAAGCAGGTTTTCTACCCCTGTATTGGTTGTTTCGTGGCCCCGATCAACGCGTGAGGCTGAGGCCCTGCCAGCAAGCGGTGGAGATCGATAGTGGGGTCTAGCACTTGTGATATTGTGCGGGGGCTGGCCCATAACAAGGTGAGCGCAGGGTTTCCAGTGCACGTGTGGACAAGGTACGAGTGGTGCCGCAAACACTGGGGTTACCAACACTGCATATGAGTTTTGGACCACCAGTTTCCAGCTGTGTCCTCCAGTGCGAGTGCCCCTGTATTAAATAGCCTGTCGTTATATACCCTGTCGATCCTTGGAGAATCTTGTATGTGTGATCATGTCCCCCCTAATCTTATGTCTTTCAGCGACTGGGTTTAATTTCCTGTATAGCTCTCGTAAATCAGTGGGAGATCAAGGGCCTAGCAGCTGAATGGACAGCGCTTCGCACTCGTAGTCCTGAGGTTGCGGTTGTGCCTTGGTGAAGTAGGAAACCAAATGGGCAGAGTTCTTTCACTCGATGCACCTGTTCCTAGCAGTAAATAGGTACCCCAGGGTTAGATAGCTGCTACGGGCGACTTCCCTGGGGTCTGTAACAAAAAGGAGGCTGGTCGAGGACCGGTAACAAGTGGGACGCTGAGCCCCAAAATAATCTCGAGATAACCTCAGATCGTACTCATACCTCTCATTCGGTACTATTTGGTGGAGATCTGAACCTTTTTTTTTTTTTTCCAGTTTATTCTTAGCTTGACTAGATATGGAAATTCACTGCTGGAGCTGAATACTCCATGATGGTCTGACATAGTGGTATACAAAGTTCGAAGTGATTCTTTTACACAAGTTGCAAAATATCGTTCTTATGTTGCCAACCTGGCATATGCATTGATTTATACTATTGAAATAGACTTCTAGGGGACAGGTATTGGCATGTGATCCCTCAAGTGTTTCTCTCTCCGACTCTTGAAAGATTTCATCTCCCAGTTGATACTTTGTATCTGGCCTCATGCTCCCTGCACCTATCTTAATTACATTACATTTGGTTCGGTTAAACTCTAAAAACAATTTTGTCGACCATTCCTTCAGTTTGTCCAGGTCTCTGAAGCATCAAGCAGTCTCCCTGTCTGAATTCTTCTCACAAATTTTGGCATCTCAGCAAACCTTGCGAGGCATGAGTCTATACCTCTCTGGTTATCATTTACGTGCATCAGAAACAGGATAGGTCCGAGAAACAGAGACCTGGTGGGACTCCACTGGTGATTACTTCCACACCAATCGAAAAAAGGGGAATCTAACCCCTAAAGTAACTCTCTGTTTTTCTATTGCTTAGGTACTTTTTTATCCACTGGCGCGCCTTACCAGTTACTCCTGCAGTCCCTGCCAGCTTATGTACCAGCCTCTTATGGGGTACTGTGTCAAAGGCTTTCCGACAGTCAAGAAAAAGCAGTCAGCCCCAGCCGCGCCTCTTTTTGCTTAATCTTGTCACCTGGTCATAAAATCCTATTAACCCTGTGAGGCAAGATTTAGCCTCCCGGAACCCATGTTGACGATTTGTCACGCAGTCCCTTCCCGATGTTTGTCAACACATCTTGTTAATTCTCTGATTATGGTCCTAGCCGTGTAGTTTAATTTCCTGTTCTTTCACTGATGTTTCATCCTGATGTGACTTGTGGAGTAACTTTGGTTCGGTCTGGGCTGTCGCTGTAAGCGTGCAAACTGGAAGAAACATCACCGATGCTCAGACTGTGAGTCATTTCTCTTGTTTCGGAAGGCGAGTGCGGTGGCCCGTTGGACCATCCGTACAATTAAGTGAATTTTGGATGTCTTATGTCTCCACTGTTACGTCCGAAATTCCTCTCCCACTGGTCTGGACGCATCTGCACACGATGGGGTGAGTTCTTTTCCGCATGTCTCGCTGCGTCCTTCGCCCAATGGGCTCATTGTACTTACCTTTGCAGGATGCGACCGAACTGGGTTCCCAATTCTCCTCTGTTAGTTCTGGTACTCATCTCCCCCAATCCTTCATTCTTCGTAAGCTCTTCTTGAATCACGTCCTGTAAATTCTGTACTTACTTCACCTTCCATAAGACATTTCTCCTCTCGGGCTCTGAGCTTCAGTCTGCCTAGCCCTTTGCGCGGTTCTACGGCAGCGGGCTTCGATGTCATTCATTATGAAATGCTTCGCGATGTCCCTCCTTGCACGTCTCAGAATTTACTGAATCTGTATAAACATATCTGGGAGTCGTCTTCGGTCCCTGAAGGCTGGCTCGATGCCGTTGTGCTTCTTATTCGGAAACCGGGGTCTGTCGGTACATCCCCTAAGGTTTTCCGCCCTATTGCCCTCAAGAGTTTGGGTCTGCAGCTCTTTGAACGTTTGGTTAAGTTCGTTGATGTGATTCCTAGAACGCGTTATACCACCACCTCCTCTCCTTCTATATTTGGTTTTCGCAAGTGCTTCAGCACAACAGATGTCCGGTGAACTTGGAGGTCTATATTCGTACTGCTTTGCTGCGAAGACCTCGTTGTTGCCGTCCTTTTTGAACTGGAAAACGCTTACGACACCACCTGGAGTATTAATTATGTCTCAACTTCTTCCATATTTGTCCAGGAATTTGGCCATGGTGGAAACCTCCATTCTTCCTCCCGAGCTTTCTCTCTAGTTGTTCCTTTCGGGTGAGGCTTTGTACTGCTCTCTCTGCCCCCACCCACTTTCGGCAGTATGAGGGTTACCCAGGATAGTTTTCTGAGCACTACTCTTTTTGTAATTGCCCTCAACGGTCTTCTTTCCTGTCTTCTTTCAGGTGTCTTCTTCGCTCTCTTTGTCGACAATCTTACCTTTTTGTTGTCGAGGTGATGATTCACCTCTCCTTCAACGGTGGCTCCAACTTCGATTGTTGCCGTGTCTTCTTGGGCCACTGATCTGGCTTCAAGTTATCTGCGTCTAAGGACTGTGCTGTGACTTTTACTCGGAAGCATGTCGTTCTTCGTCCCTTTTTGTGGCTTTATGGTCATCCCCTTGAACACAAAGATTCCATGAAGCTTTTTGGGGTTATTCCTTCACACTCCTTTGTCTTGGTCGCCCATATCTCTTGCCTCCGGTGAATGCTCTAAAGCCCTACCCGCCTAAGGTTTTGCCATACTTTGGGGAGCAGATAGGCGCCCGCTCCTCTATTTGCACTCCTGTCTCGTCCTGTCTAAACTCGATTATGGTTGGCTCTGCTTCCATCTGATTCTTCTTGTACTCTTCGTCGTCTTGATGTTTTTCACCATACTGGGTTGCGTCTTAGATCTGGTGCCTTTCGTTCGAATCCTGCCCTCGTTTGTATGTTGACACTGGCTTTCTCTCTATTCAGGACGCTGTGATCACTACTGTCTTCGCTACTTGGGGCGGTCCTTTACAACATCTCCTCTCGCCTCTCTCGTGCTTTGACTTTTCCTCCTCTTGTAGCGCCTGTTCCTCTTCGTCGTCTCCCACTTTGTCCGGTTATCTCGCTTACAGGATTCTATTTCTGTTCATATTTCTAATATTTCTCCTCATATTGTTCCTCCCTTGCCCTCCGTGGAGAGTCCCCATTCCCAAGTTTTGTACGTCCTTGACTTTTTTTACTAAAGCCTTTACCCCTCCTACAATTTCTGAAAAGCCTCTTCCTTGAGCACTTTCTTCGCACTTCAGCTCTATTCCGATCTTCACCGATGGGTCTAAGTTCCGGACGGTGTGGGCTACTCTGTTTTTTTCCTGGCCGTCCCATATGTCGCCTCCTTCGGAACTAGCGTCTTTACGGCGGAATTTTATGCTATTTTGTATGCTTTCCGTCTCTTGCTTTCTCATCCTCCTTTGTGGTTTGTAGTGACTCTCGTAGTGCCCTCATGGTCTCAGGTCCTTTAATCCTGTCCACCCAGTGGTCATCGAGATTCAACACTGGCTGTTTCTTATTTCTGGTAAATTTAAATCGGTAGAGTTTTGATGGGTTTCCAGCCCATATTGGTGTTTCTTTACATGAGCGTGTGGATGCTGCCGCCTAAGGGACGCATCCGCTCTTGTTACATCTCTCGTAAAGGTATTCCTTATTATGACTTTTATCCTGTTATTCATTCCTCTAACCTTGCCCGTTGGCAGGGTTGTTGGTCCTCTGTGGTTAGCAACAAGCCTGCGTACTCTCAAACGTAGTGTGTCCCCCCGTGGCCTTCCTCCTACCACCGTACCGGCGGTGGGAAACTGCTTTGGAACGGCTGCGGGTTGCCCATACTCGCTTAACCCACGGTCACTAATGGAGCGCCGCCCTGCTCCTTATTGTCCGAGTTGTGTTGTCCCTCTTACAGTTGTGGCATATTCCTTGTTGAATGTCCTGACTTCCAGGACGAGCGTGTCTTGCCTTTCCGACCGTCCCTCGCGTCACTTGTCCCCTCGATAGAATTCTTGGTGAATCGGATAATTTTGATAGCGTTCGCCTTATGCGTTTTGTTCTCGTATTGGCACTCTTGGTGTCATTTAGCGCCCTCTGATTATTCGCACTTTGATGAGTGATACATATGCCTTCCCGGTTTGGTGCCTTCTTTTGATAATTACCTTACCTTTCGTTCGGTCTTGATTGAACCATTATGTTCGGTCCACATATGTTTGCTATATCAGTTTCATACATTTTCTCAGCTTCTCATCTAACCCTAACATACTCATTCTTGTTTCTCTGATATCTCTTTGTGTTTTTCTGGTGTTCTTTTATTATGGAGGTCCGGAACGCCCCTTTTGTTCAGTTCCGTTGCTTCCATACATGCCTATTAAACCATGGATTCTTCTTTTGACTTCTCAGATTTTTCCTTTTGGGCTGGGCTAAACCTGTTTACTGCTACCTGATACTTTTGGGTGCCATAGTCCTTCATATCTTGTACAGACTTTTCTCTGAAGTCTGTGGTCCCATGGTATTTCCCTTGGAAAACTTCTCATCTCCTCATAATTCTCCTTTTGGTACGCCAACCTTTTGTTTCCTAGTACATTTGTTTTTTTGTTTTTTTTTTTTTGGGGGGGGGGTGGGGAGATACATCCTAGCTTTACCAGGTATACTCACACGATCAATACACGTGGTCGCATACACACTTGATTCACCAAGGATTCTTTCCAACATACCCTTCCCTATATCCACAATCATATAGGGTAATATCCAGATCAAGCATCGCTGTTTCATCTTCTCCTTTCATTCTTATGGGTCCCTTGAAGTGTTGGCTTAGAAAGTTACTTGTCGCCACATGTCCAGCAGTTTAGCTGTCCATGTGTCTGGTTCTCCATGCTCTTCCATGGGTCTGTACGCTGACGGGTCTCTGCTCTCCCAGTTTTTTCCGGCTTCCCGTGGCTTGAAATCTCAATGATTAGTAGCTCCAGATGCATTCCTTCTAGGCAAGCAGAATGCTGCCACACTGCTAAGTATGTTATTGGTGGGGCTAGGCTTGTGTTCCTCATTAGTACTCTGGCCTGGGACTCCTGTCATTTGATTGTGGGTTAAATATGACTACGACTATAATTTTTAGTCCTCCAGTTGCAATGGTATCTGTTGTGTAGTCACTGAAACCTTTCCAGCCCTGAATACCAATCTCAAAGTCCCAGCCTTTTCTTACAGCAGAGCTACACCACACCTCCTCTTCCTTCTCTCTCTTTTCTTCACAACACAGTAGGTCCCTTTGGGCAACACTGACCTTTGTTAGAACGTTATAAACACATTTGTTATGGTTTTCCGTTAGCTTTGTGTCCTCTGAATGAGTGTTATGTCTGGGTTTTCTTCAGTACCTATTCTCCAAGTCATTTCCACGTTTTATTTGTAATCCCATCCATGTTAGTGTACATTGCCTTGAGACTCAATTTCTTCTGTTCCTTATCATGTCCCATTTTGGTGAGCATTCTTCTGATGGGAGAAGCTGTTCCATAGGTGTGTGAGGATTTGTGAGGGTGGAACTACAGGGATCTCAAAGGATACTGGGGTGCGGGCTTAGGGGGGGGTCAAGTGTAGGTGGGGACATGGAAGATATGGGATGAAGGGGACGGTAAAAGGAGACGGAAGAGGGAAGGGGGATATGGTCCACCTGATTGATGGGTTCTGGGAGTTCCTCTAATCTGCACGGCCCGGCCCGACGGGCCAGGCTCGCACTTGTGAGTTTGGTCCACCAGGCTGTCTGTTGCTTGGAGCGGCCAAAAGGCGGCCACATACCCACCACAGCCCAGCTGATCCGGAACTTCTCTTAGAAAACGGTCCAGTTTTCTCTTGAAGATGTCCACGGTTTTTCCGGCAATATTTCTTATAGTCGCTGGGAGGACGTTGAACAACCGCGGACCTCTGATGTTTATACAGTGCTCTCTGATTGTGCCTATGGCACCTCTGCTCTTCACTGGTTCAATCTTGCATTTTCTTCCATATCGTTCACTCCAGTACGTTATTATTTTACTGTGTAGATTTGGGACCTGGCCCTCCAGTATTTTCCATGTGTATAATATTTGGTATCTCTCTCGTCTCCTTTCTAGAGAGTACATTTGGAGATCTTTGAGACGATCCCAATAATTTAGATGTTTTATCTCGTCTATGCGTGCTGTATATGTTCTCTATATTCCCTCTATTTCGGCAATTTCTCCTGCTCTGAAGGGGGAAGTGAGTACTGAGCAGTACTCGAGATGGGACAACACGAGTAACTTGAAGAGTACAACCATTGTGATGTGATCCCTGGATTTGAAAGTTCTCGTAATCCAACTGATCATTTTTCTGGCTGACATGATATTCGCTTGGTTATGCTCCCTAAACGTTAGATCGTCGGACATCATTATTCCCGAATCCTAGACATGCTGTTTTTCTACTATGGGAAGATTCGATTGTGTTTTGTACTGTGACGGTGTTTCCCCCCTTATATTTCTGCATTTCTCCCACGCCAGCTGTAAGAGTCATCCAATTTCCCGAGCGTTCTCTACGTTGCGGGCTACAATTTGATGTGGGGGAGCGTGGAGTATCCACGCGTTTGGGAGAAATTCGCAAAAGAAAGAAGTTTTGGCATGTTGTTTAGGCCCTTTAGGACGCCAATATGGCGCTGGCCCCTCCGTTTTGCCGCCAAAACTGTGTGATGTCAGTGGCACCAGATTGGTCACTGACAGTGACGTGGCGCAAGGAGCCAATGAAATCCGCCCCTGGAGGGTATGACGTCGCAAGAGCAGGGGGTCCAGAGATCGCGCCTCTACGGCGCCACCAGTCTCACACGGCACGTCAGAGAGGCAAGACGTGCGACCGGGGATCCTGTCAATGTGACAGTTTACCCAAGCTCCGGTGGATGTACGCGTCTCCTGTAGTCTGCACGCACTCTGTGAGGTCTTCCTCAGTTCATGTGTTAGACCAGAAGAAGGAATTGATGGAATATTGAGTAACAAGTGCTCCAGGACAGGTGCGTTGCAAGAAGTGGTCTGTGCAGTGACATATGTGACGTCTGTGGCAGTTCACCCGGTTAGGAGACAGCGTAGTGGCTGGGCCATTCCACTGTGAGGGAACCAGTTTGACCAACACGTCAACTAGGTTGGATGTGTGAACGATGGTCCTGTCAGTTTGACAGTAACACCAGTCTGATCCGGCACGTAAGGGCGGTCGGATGTACGAAAGTTGGTCCTGTCAGTTTTGACAGTTGTTCCCTTCCCGAGGATTGTACGCATCGCCCGAAGTCTGCAAGTACTCTGTGAAGTCTTCCTTAGTTTATGTGTTGGACCAGAGAAGGAATCGACAGAATATTGAGCAACAAGTGCTCCTGGGGACAGGTACTGCGCAAGAAGAAGCGAGGCCTGTGTAGTGACGTCTGAGACAGATCACCTGTTTTTGTGACGACGTATTGGCTGGACCGATTCACCGGGAACCAGTGGGAAGAGTAAACTAATTGGGAATCGGTACGACTGCAGCCGAGACGTAGGCGGGCAGCCGTAGTTGAGGGGGAAGTCGATGGCCAGGAGACCGACTCCAACCCTACAAGAAGTCATGGAGGAGCACGGACCTGCAGTGGAAAGGCACGAAGACGACGCGTTTATTGTGGGGACATTGATTGAGTTCCTGGAGTACGCATCAGTGTATGTGTGGGGGCGTTCCCTACACAGAGGCGAGAGCCGGGACCAGGAGCTACAATTCAACTCTCACGGGAGGGCTAGTCCTCACAGTGAGGTGGAAGTAGGTAATTTCAGTTTCCCTCCCAATTCCCCTTTAGTCAGCTATATTACTCAGCCAGAGTATTTTGTATGTCGTGAGCAAGGCTCACCAATGTCACGGTAGGACACAGTTGTGAGAAGTGGGGCTGTAGAAAGCTCTCGCAGGATATTTGTGGTGTAGGAATGCACCCGTATTATTATTGAAGATTTTGCTGTGTTAATTGATGAATTCTTTCATGTGACATTTATGATATATCTTATGCCAGAGAATACATATATATATATATGAAGTATACCAGTTATTGGTGTTAGGCGTGTGCCCAGTATTTATCATACTATTATTGATTTGATGAATTGATCCATATATATATGCTTATGTGTTGAATAACTTTCATGTGTATAGTTTTCTATGTCATTGCCATCTAAGTGAATTTCGGTGTTGAAGGATAGTGTAGTGTCTGATTACATTTATTATCATTACCGTGAAATTACGGTGATTAAAGCTTTACTGTGAGCTACGGTGTTTATTGATATAGAAATATTTGTTTGAGCTCAAGACCAATGCAGTGATTCAATTGCGTTCCATTGCCATTATAGCAGTAATCGTGTTGTGTGTCAATACAGTGATAGTTGAGAATTTAATGAAATACGCCAGACAAACAAATAAACGAACATTCGCGCGGTGAGAATCGCTTGGCTGATTTTGACATTTGACGCGAGAGGGGAGAGAGTTGCCATATAGGTGTGCCTCAAATTATTTATGAAGAGAGAGCGACTCCTGCATTGTACTTGCTTGCCTGTTGATATAAGAATATGATATCCTGAGTTTTAAGTAAAACACAAAATTCCTTCTCGTTTGCATTACCCCTCCATGATTCTTGCTGCTACCTAACCACTGAAAAAGTGAGAGTGATGGAGATACATACCTGCCTGATATCAGATTTATTTAGTGTGCTCTTGCCACTGTTACCACAATTCCACAATACCACTGTCGTGTTACTGGACACAGGAAACACCAGTTGGCGACCTTGAAATTAGTAGTAGAGTCCTTGTCGAGGCGGGCACACAGTTGGGAGAGAGCAAACTGTGTCCTCACTCATTTCTGACTATTAAGGTCGGTTGGGGATCGACTGGGGTACTCTCTTGGCGAACAGTGGCGCCGCGAGGATGGAGTGAAGATCCGCAGGGCTACGGTAACGGTTATCGCCAGTGCGACCGTCGAAAGGATTTCTTGTATGCTGTTGCTCACCCTCTTATGGTGAACCCCGACAGTAACCTGTATTATGTTTCAGATCCTCATTTTTGCCGTACCTGAGTACCTGAAATTTATCACTGTTAAACATCATGTTATTTTCTGCTGCCCAATCGAAAACTTTGTTGACATCTGCTTGTAGTTTTTCAATGTCTTCAGCAGAGATAATTTTCATGCTGATTTTTGTATCATCTGCAAAGGACGACACGAAGCTGTGACGTGTATTTTTGTCTATATCAGATATGAGAATAAGTTACAGCAGCGGTGCAAGGACTGTACCTTGAGGTACAGAGCTTTTAGCATCGCTTGGACTCGATTTTATCTGATTGACTGTTACTCTTTGTGTTCTGTTCGACAGGAAATTGAGTATCCAGCGTCCTACTTTTCCAGTTATTCCCATTGACCTCATTATGTGAGCTATCACCCCATGGTCACATTTGTCAAACGCCTTTGCAAAGTCTGTGTATACCACATCTGCATTTTGCTTGTCTTCTAGGGCTTCTGTGATTTTGTCATAATGGTTGAGTAACTGTGACAGACAGGATCTTCCCGCTCTAAATCCATGTTGTCCTGGATTGTGCAGTTCATTGTTTTCCATAAAACTAGAAATTTGATTCCTAATCACTCATTCAAACACTTTTATTATGTGTGATGTTAGTGCAACTGGAGTAAATTTTTTGCCAAGGCTTTACTCCCCCTTGTGCAACGGAGCTATATCTGCAGATTTAAGTGCTGCTGGTATCTCCCCTGTATCCAGGCTCTTTCTCCATGTTACGCTGAGTGCTCTCGCTACTGGTACTTTACATTTCATTATGATGAGAGTGGAGGAAGGGTAGCAGGGTGGGAATGGGGTTTTGTCTGAGCATTTGAGTGGGGGTAGGGAGGGTTTGGGGTAGGGGTGATTTCTATGCAGAGGAGGGTGGTGGAGTTGCCCTCCCCTCTGGTGTTACCAGGTTGATGGTTTTGGGTTAAACTCCCCCCCCCCTTTACCTCTGGGGATGCTGTGATTTCCTGGTTTTCTCATCCCACCCTGCACTTTTTCCTTGCTTCTGTCGCCATGGCTCTCTCCTCCCTTGCCATGTCCCTCTGGAGGAATACTTTTTTTAATTTTCTCACATATTGCAGTTGGCTCTTCCTTGCTAGAATCTTCTCCTTTGTGGTCTCGTTTGCAAACCCTGTTTTTATCATGTGGTCTCTGTCCTTGTTGTACTAGCCTAACCTGAAAACCTTTTCAATGCTATATGTTCAGCTCCTTCCATCTCTAGCTCCTTTTAGTATTTCAATCACTGCCGTTCTGTTCTTTATCATTCTATTCTGTCCTTTGGAGCCTTCCTGCTCTTTAATACCTATAGCTACCACTGATCTTTTTCTTTTCAGCAACTGACTAGTGGACCTTGCTGCTTCCTGTGAGTAATGTCCACAGTGATGGAGCTAGCCATGAAAGCAGCCAC